>RJWM01031637.1:0-22223 GCA_004363535.1 Dasyprocta punctata | reverse complement strand
TTGGTACATGAAGGTTATCTGGCAGTAGACGACCTACCAAGAATAGTGATCAGGAGCGATGGCCCTACATTCACAGCTAACGGACAGTCTGACAACACCTCTCCTGGAAAATACCTATTTTGCGTTTAAATAACTGCCTAAAGCTTCCACTTGCAAGAAACAGCCAAGATCAGGCACTGATTGAAAAAAAAAATTGCAAAAAAATGGGCCTGGTTCTTCTAAAAGCCAGCCTCATCAAACAAAATAATCGAAAAGCGGGTAGAGAGGCAGGAGAGACCCTAGCGTAAAAGACATTTAGCAATTAGGAATATAAAATGCAATGCATTGATCTGGACCAAATCTGGGTTTGAAAAGAATAACTACCAAAAATAAATGAGAGGGCCCAGCTACTCCCCTTCTATGTGTGTTCCCAAAAGAGTTAAAGATGTCATATTACAGGGACCCATGTTTATAACAGCACTGCTCACGCTGGCTAGACCTTGGAAGCAGCCTCTGTCCGTCAAGAGATGAACAGATACAGAAAATGTGGTATTCACCCACGATGGAATACTATGCTGCCATAAGGAAAGATAAACGTGAGCCACTGGAGGGAAAATGGGTGCATCTTGAGATCACAACATTAAGTGGAATAAATAAGATACACAAGCTTAAATATCACTTTTTGCCTTATACAAGAAAGCCCAAGGATTAATAAAGAACAAAATAAAAGGTAATAAGAAGGAGGGAGATAGGTATTTCTCAAAGGGGAAGAGATGGAAGGAGGGAGAGGGAGGAGAGAGGGAGGGGTGAAAAAAGAAATTAAGATGCGTCCTATACAGGTGCCAACTCCACACAAGGGAGGTAAACACGATGCGTGACACACAGGTACTGAGAAAAATGATGATAATATTAAGTCAGAAATAAAAATTGGAAAAAAAAATACATGAAAGACCATTAGGAAAACCTGAAACAAAAAAAAAGTAAGAAAGAAATTGGATGATATTAATGTAGTGTTGTTCAGGTCCTTTGGTTTTTGAGAGTGAACCAGATGTCATGTACAAGAAAGGTGTTAGATGTCGGGGGGACAGGAGGGGTAAACATGTCCTGGTGCCTTTATGTACTCTCAAATGGTTAAACAGTAATGCACGCGCGTGCACACACACACACACACACACACACACACACACACGTCCACAAATCCAGAGTGGAGACAAAGGTGACCAAATGTTCACAGGTGCCGAACATCTGGATGAACGTGCAGACCCCAGCCACGCTGTTCTTTGGGCTTTTCTCGGTACCTTAAGCATCTCATTCACCCCCAGTGCCGGCCCAGACACGACATGCCAACTCCCCAGGAGCCATAGAAACGCCCCTGCCTCTCTTAATGAACCTCTTTAAATCCCGTCTCTTTGAACCTTGAAGTCATCTGTGCTGCTTTTTTAATGCACAGATCTATGTTGAAAACACCAGTGCTGACTTTGCTCTCTGGAGCCGGAAGCACATTTTCACCTCCGCACACGGCCTTGCCCCGGGAAGCCGGGACCTCTGCGCTCAGGACAGGCCAGCCAGAGCCCAGCTTCTGGGGACAACGCTGAGACACCTGCGGCGTGGAAGGGCCACACCTGCGTCACCCCAGGAAAGCAACCTGTCACGGTCGCGCGTGCCTCCTCTCAGCATTTTCATCAGTGAATGGCCCCTCTCTTTAAGCTCTGGAAGAATCCATGGCATCTGGGGACAAAGTTCCACCTCAAGCGCTCAGGCCCCTGCTCCTCCTGGGTGGAACTGGGGTTAAAACAGTCCCTAAACAGTGGATTTGGTGGGAACAAGACCCACAGCCACCACAGCCTGCCTTCCGGAACCTTTAACTCTCTGGGGCCACTCCACAGGGAATGTATCATGGGGACATTTATAAACCTAGATCAAAATACCATACACCCAAGTCAGGCATGGTGACGCACGCTTGTAATCCTGGCACTCAGGAGGCTGAGGCAGGAGGCTCACCATGAGTGCAAAACCAGCCTGGGCTCCATTGTGAGTTCAAGGGCAGCCTAAAATGCAGGGCAAAAACCTGTCTCAAAAATAAATAAGTAAATAAATAAATAAGCACCGCACACTCATAGAAATGCCCCGTGTTTATGACACTTTGAGTTTTCTGATGAAAAATACTTTTCAGAAAGATCAACATTAGCTCCTTCATTCTATGAAATTTTTTTAAAAATAGGCCCCATTAAAAGTCGGAGTGAACCCCACGGTAAACGATGGATTTTAGGGCATGCTGTCAACCCGAGCTCCTCAGTGGTAAGCAGTGCACCTTCAGTGGTAGGGGCAGGTTTGTTGGGGCAAGAGTGGGAAATTTATTTATTATTTATTTATTTGGTACCAGCGGTGTGAAATTGCTATCCCTTCTGCTCAGGTTGGCTGTGAACCTAAAACTGCTCTCGAAAATAAAGTCTATTTCAAAAACAAAGTCACTTCAGATCTACAGTCTTATTTACCTGTGCTTCCAGGACATCCCTGGTGCTGTACCTGCCCACCCATCAGCACGGGAAGGCAGCTTTATTTTTTCCTTTTAATACTGATGGTAAAACTAACAATGCAACGCTGACTTCCAGGTTCTTTCTAGACAACCATCAACTTATTCTAATTTCAAAAAAAGCTGCTCATCTTCTGCCCCAACATGGATCCTGAAAAGAAAAGTAGCGGCTGGGTGTGGGGGCGTGCACTTGTGATCTCAGCACTCCACTCGGGAGGCTGAGACAGGAGGATCTCAGTGAGTTCAAAGCCAGCCTGAACTACATAGTAAGGTGCTGTCTAAAAAAAGAAAAAGAAAACAATCAAACAAACAAAAAGAAAGGAAAAGAAAAGAAGCATCCATTGGGTAAAGAGCTGAACTCTCCTAGCCCTTCAGGGCCTAGAGTAACTAGGAGTAGAAAGCCCAAGGGAACATATCCCAAACACGGCACCTGCGAGCACGCAGGGTCTCTCCATCAGTAAAGGACTCTGAAGGCTAAAGTCGATGCTGAGGAAATCTGCTGCAGAGCTTCCTGGGAGGAAAGGAACCTGCGCAAACCAAGAAAGAGCTGGCAGTCAGATGCAGTGATGTGCACCTACCTGTAGCCCCAGCACTCTAGGAGGCCAAGGCAGGAGGGCTGACAGATTTGAGCTTGGCCTGGGCAACTAGTGACTTAGTGAGACTGGGTCTCAAAACACAACAAAAAAAAATTAAAAAGAGATGTGGCTGTGGGTGTAACTTGGCATGAAGGCCCTGGGTTCGGTGCCCAGTACTGTTAACAGAAGGGGTGGCGGAGGAAGGACGGGCACTGAACCGAGAAGCTGGCAGCCAGTGACTCCTCTTCGCTGGGTCCTGGGCCGCTCACCCACAGGACAGGGTGCCCCAGGCGGCTGCAAGTGACAAAGGTCTCTGCTGAGCAGTGGGCAGACGCGGACCAGCTCCCCTCCCACTGCAGGCTGTGTGTGCTCGGGGCCTGGCAAGGCGGCTGGGCGAAGAGGTCGCTCGCTGCCCTACCAGGTGGTGCGGAGAGGGTCTTTAACAGGAAAAGGGGGGGAGGGTAAAGGACAGAGTCTAGCAAGAAGCTGAGCCGGTCTCCTGGGGCCGCTGGCCAAGGGTCAAGCTGAACCTCCTGCACCTCTGCCACTGGCCACGGCCACCGGCCAACCCCACGGCTCTCAGAGCTGACCCTGTGAGCCGCCGACCACCAGACTCACGGCCTCCGCGACCCACCCTGAGTGGGACAGACAACCCTCGCTGTCCTCCCGTGCAACGCCTGGCTCTGCCCATCGTCCCTGCCCACTGTCCCCTTTGCATTCAGGACAAAACCGTCCCTAGAGGACCTCTGGCCTCAGCCCCAGCCCTGCGAGGTCCAGGCTCCCATGCGACAGGATTCACAGCCGTATCTCAGACCCGTCAGAGCCCAGGAGCGGGTGAGCTGGGTGGGACCCTGCCTGGTGGTCACCATGGTCACAAAGCAGATCCCTGCACCCAGCGGGGAGCTGAACGGATGCGCTGAGGAGGATGAAGGAGAAAGGGGGCCTGAGACTGAGGCCACAGCCAGCAGGCGCTGCGCCCAGCCCTGGAGGTAAGGCGTCCCCTGGGCCTGACTCGGGGACCTGAGAGGGGACTGAGAGAAGGGTGGAGGTAAGGGCCCAGCGATTCCACTCTCTGGTGCTGTTTGGGGGGAGAAAGAAGAAATGGAACTCGGATTTCCAATGAAACACCCCACCACCCGAGGCCGCCCCTTCCAGCCCTGGCTCTGTCTCATTCTGGGGTCGGCTCTACCCAGGACAATCCCCAGCCACCGCTGCCGGGATGAAAGCGCCGTAGTGCCCCAGCCGCTGAGAGCAATGCGAACACCACGCTTTGAAGCCCTTTGACCGGTCGGGCTGCGGTGGGAAGGAGCACAGGGAGAAGCTTCAAAGTTGCTCCTGCAACCCAGCCCTGCCCAGCCTGCCAGCTTCCCGAAAGCTCCGACACGTAACTTTCCATCTCCAGGAGCTGTGGATTTCTAGCATTTTGTACTCATATTTTCAATAATTTTTTAAAAATGGAGCAGCAACAACAAGAAAAACTCTTTCGACACCAAATACACAAAGCAAGGACAGCTTTCTCAGCTATGGAAGAGGTCACTTGGCTGATCAAATAAACCTGTCCATTGGCTGGGTAAGAAACAGATCTCAATGCAATGGGCGAAATACGGTTCAATTTTCTTTGTTGAATTATCTGCACGGTCCTTCAGGAAAAGTAAGCAATTAAAATCCAAGCCCCCACATGCATCGGTTTCCTTTTTCTTTCCCACGCTGAGTTGCATACACTTGAACCCCGCACACGCACACCCCCATGGGAGCTCTAGGGTCTCGGGAAGAAGCTAGATGCCCTTCGGCTGTGCACGGTGTTTACCCACCAGCTTGGGAATTTCTCCAGCACCGCACAGGATGGCGACTCCCAAGCACGCCTCACAGAACTATGCAGCCCTGGCGGGGTGTGAGCCAGGAGACACCGGGAAACTGGTCCAGCCTGTGTGTAAACCTGGAGCAGCTGACAGCTCACTTTCACCCTCCGCTGCCGTCTCCCCAAGGAGCAGACAGGTACGAAGGCGAGGCGGAAGTGTGGAGTACCGAAAATGCCTTCTCTGACTTCCTCTTCCAGAGCAGGGGAAAGAGCGACTGATGTGTGGGGAACCTTAGACTACTTTCCTCCACCCATTTGATTTTTTTGCATAATGGCTGATGTGGTTTGAGATGAGGTCATGCGTGTCACCTAGCCTGGCCCCAAGCATTCCTCCTGCCTCAGTCTCCCGAGTAGCTGGGAGTGTTGATCAGTTTTAAACTTTTACAGGACTCAAGTCATCTCCATACCTCGAGTTATTTTTTAGTCACATAAACTTCATGCAAGGCTTAAAACACGAGTCCCTGACAAAAGCTTTAAAATCCCACTAATTCTGTGTACCCTCGAGCATTTGATAGTGAGATGCACATTTGTCCCAAAGCCCTTTTCCCAGGCTTCCCAGGCACTCGCCACCTAAGTGCCCCTCCAAAGGCTTCCCTTAACTCTGTCTTTGAATCCAAGACAAACCCCACCTTCTACTCCCTGCTGATGACAACCTCGCCTGCCACTGGCAGCCTCTCCGCACCCAACGCCACCAAGCACTGTGACACAGAGCCAGGACAACCCCCAGCAGCCAAACAACACAACATCCTCACCTCCATCCCTTCCTCTAACTCGCTTCTTAGCCCCCAGGAGGTGTTAGAGACAAGGGGTGGACTTCGCAGACACAGACCCTGACACTGGGGACAAACGGCCATAAGGGAGGTCACGGGGCAGTGGCAGTGGCAAACCTACGGCTGGCAGGCGTGCTGCAGCTGGCTGTCTGCGTCACAGGAAGCTCTAAAAGGCTCGCCGGCCCTGTCACAGGGTAAGTGGTTAAAAACAAGCGCTCCCTGGCACATGACACTGTGTTCCAAAAGCCCTACCTTAAACAGGAACAGTTCAGTAACACCCAGCACCATCTGCTGAGAAGGTAGAAAATAAACATATATTTTCCCAGCAAACCCCACCATGGTGATTAAAAATAACAACGCGAGGCTCCTGAGAGGTGACATCTCTGCCACCCTCTGCCTGGGCTCAGAGGGGGTTCTCTGCCCTGTTCTTCTAACCAGCACTGTGATCCACACGAGTCTGTGACTCTGAACTTGGGGAGTAAGGTGGGCGAAAGACTCCAGGGGAGAAGGAGTGCGAAAAGCCCCTCCGGCCACTGTTAGGAAGATCTGCCCTGACGCCTGATGGCTGGAAACACAACTTTCCTACAGGACCATCTAAATCGTCACAGCTGACCCTCCTGAAACTTTTAAGGCACCTGAGGTACACCCTGAACATCTATGGATTACTTGTCGCATGGTCTAGGATTCGTTTTCATCAACCCCAGGGTAGAGGACAGGGTCAGCACAGCCGGGACCTACAGAGGTCAGAGTTACACCACTCCCGACATTTTGCGTGTGCCTGGAATTTTCCGTAATGAAAAGCTAGAAGGGTTTTGTTCAGTGATCCTCCATGAGGTGACCGTGCCCACATGGCAGAGGGATGCCAGGAAACAAAAGGGGTCCCTGCAACCCAAACCTCTGTACTTCTCCAACAGAACTTAGCAAAGATCAGAATGATGGCCGTAGTGTTTCTTTTCACTTCTAAAAGGCAGCAGTAAAATCCTTTGTGTAGGATGCAAGTTGTAAAGAGCAGTTGATGGGCCATAAGATATGGGAACCCCACGCCAGCCAGCTGGTCTACCCCAGCCAGGAGTGCCCCGGCCTTGGTGACCCCACCTTTCACCTTCAGTGTCTATACCCATGGGGATGTGTGTCCCCAAAGGTCACAGCCAGGAAGCAGCGGGAGATCCTCAAAAGCATCACAGCCCTGCGACCATGAGCGTGAGCACCCCCACCACTGCACCCCTGCAAGGATGGGGTGCTGTCGAGTGCTCTCACCTGCATCCTGGGACGGGGCCGTGCCTCGGACCCTGCTGTACAGACTCTGGTCAAAGAACTCGCCGGACATCACGGTGACAGTGTCGGTCAAGCACGGCAAGAAGCAGAGTTCTGTCTGCTCAGTGCTTACCCCAGGGGCCAGGCCGGGCCGTGAAGAGGAGAGTTACAGGCTATCTCCAGCAACATGAAAAACAGTGACAACGACAGAACCGCACTCCAAGAGAGACCCTGACTCCACCGGCCCGATCTCTGTGTACCCTGGTGGAGAGGGGCGGCAAGGCTGGGACCGCCAGGGGACAAGGGGCACGGCCAAGGCCCTCCTACCTCTGCGCGCAGAACCTCTTCTTCAAAGCCAGGCTCGAGAGCCCAGTCGCAACACAGCTGGGCGTGTGACTCAAAGCAAAGAAACGCACCAGCAGAGACACACCTTTCCCTGGCATCACCGCGCTCCAGAGCCGTGCGTCCTGAAGGACAAAGCGCTGTGCGCGGGGCCCCGCGTGGCAGGCGGCAGCCTGGCCCTCCCTCTGCCGTTTCCTTCCTGCCCCGCCTGGCTGAGCTCCCCAGCTTCCCACCACCACCCCCGGGTGCAGGGCGCCTGCGGGTCACTTCCTATCCGGACGGCAGTGGCAGCCAAGCCGCGCTGCCCCTTCTCTCCACGCGGGTCCAAGCGTCCAGCACCAAGCTGGCCCCGCGGCGGCCACTCCGGAGCTCACTTCGGGCAGCCACTTATCTCGGTGCCTAAGCCAGTGCCAAGCTGCACAGCCAGGCTCCAAGGCCACTCCATCCCCTTCATTTCCAACACCAGGATGACCACAGCGTCAGACCCCCATATGAGTTCAGAATACAGGTGGACTTAGGAGTTTGTCCAGACTTTTTAAAACAATCGCAAACACAAGCCAGGCCTGGTGCTGTAATCCCATCACACTGGGAAGGCTGAGGTGAGAGTTCAAGGCCAGCCTGGACCACAGGGTGAGTTCAAGGCCGGCGAGGCCCTGTCTCGAAAGACCACAAAATAATAAATAATAATTATAGCATATCTATAATTAGGGATGGAACCCGAGACTAAACGTGAAACTCATTTGTGTCTTACGCACAACTTAACACACAGAGCCTGAAAAAATTCTGTACAGTATCTTTAATAATTCTGTTGATGAAGTGAAGTTTCATGGTGGTGTTACATTGGTTCTAAAAAGGCTTTGCATTCTGGAAACATTTCAGCCTTGGGGCTTAGAGATGCTGAACGTGTATATAAATTCCCAGCACACAGTTAGCATTAGCAGTCTACGATCACCGCCGGTATTCCTGTCACTGCTCTCGCTGAATCCTCCAGGAAATGTAGGGAAACACGGCGTTCAGTACCACAACCAAGCTGGTTGCCTCAACCCAACAGTTACGGGGAATATTTCGGATTAAAGATATTCATCGTATGGAGACACAAGAACCAAACAAGCAGGCACAGGTCTGTTGATGCGTGAGAGCGACTGTGGCCGGGAGGGGGAGGGGAAGCACAGGGTGGGGGTTGGGTGGCATCGGTGACCCCTCAGGTCAGCTGGGCAGACAACCCCGTGGTTTCTGAGACTCCTAACGCAATCACTGCTCAGCGCCAAGAGGCTGAATCACAGGGGCGAAAGGACGAAGCAGGTACGGACTGGTGTCAGCTGTTCGGGACCTGTGTAATTCCATCTGATGCAACCCGATGTTAATCACTCGTGGGGAAAACAAAGCCCCTGCACAGACACAGGGGTGCTATTATTCCAGGTGGGCAACGGGCGCACACGCACCCCAGACCCGTCACAGCTGTCTTCCCTTCTCTTATCTGCCCCTGCCTGATAAAGACACACACTCCACGCCACTGAAGTGGGCACTTGAAACAACTTGCGCTCTAATAAGTAGCTCTCAGGGACACTACGGTGACCAGGGACCTGTCGGCCTCCAACCCCATAACTGCACTGATGTAAAGCAATTTGTTAACATACTGTCGCCGTGGCGACCACCGGTGACCCGGGGAGACTGCTCACCTACAAGCCGCAGCCTTTACAGCAAGTCTGGGCCTGGGCTCCAGCTGCACCCCACAGCAGTGAGCAAACCAGGGACGGGAGGGCAAATGTCGCCTGCTCCAGTGCGCAAGTGGGACTCTCGGCTGTTAACGATGAAAAACTTAGGCACACCCAATTCCTAAGAAAGTCCCATCTAATATACCCAGCAGGTCCTGCTCCCGGTAAACCTGATTCCCTAGGGTCCTTCTGCTCTTCCACTTCATACTTACACTTCAGGATGTGAAAGATTCCAAACTCCCCTGCAAATAAACACCCCGCACGAACACGCTTCTGCATCGGCAGACATCCCTGGGAAAACAAACGTGGCTGCTCTCCAACGAGCTTCCAAGAGGGCAGAAACCCACAAAGTTTTTACAGAGCCACTGTCACCCCAAATCTCTTCGCACTATAATTAGCACATGTGTGACTCAGCAATGCTACCTTGGGGAAGCTTTCACTGTTAACAGAAGCAACAAATCTTCAGGATTATACATAAGGATGCCATGGCAAACATCGACGGCAGGAGACGGCGAGGACGAGGCATGATAATGCCCTGAGAACCCACGGGACTTTACGTCCAAGTCAAGTCTGGCACGTCCGCATTCTTCAGGCCATTATGCGATTATTACATGGGCTTTCAGCTACAGCCATGCTAGGCTTTCACGGAGGAAAAGCTGCAGAGCAATGCATAAAGCAAAACTGGTCTCCTTGTGTTGGTATGAGCTCGGAGAAAACCACAAAGGATTTCCATTCTCGTAGGGATGAATACTGGAGCAGAAAAGAAATACTGACTCGATCTGTGTGTAATCTTTGGATTTTTAACATTGCATTAGGGAAGAAATGTAAACCACTCAACAGTCATGGACCAGCAGGTTATGCTGTAAGATTCCTACAGATGCCCCTTGATAAATAACAATATTTAGCACGCGTGTCCACTGTCAAATGGCTTTCAGCATCACATGCAATCGCACACTGACCACAAGAAAAAAAACAGCAAACAAACAAACATACAAAAAAACAGAAACAACTTAGAACCAAGGGTGACTTTTCAAAATCAGAACTGATCAAAACTGCTTAAACCTGGAGCTTACATTGGTTGGCATTCTTGTCAGTTAAGAGCTTTGAAATGTCAGCCTTTTTCTACTTCAACAAGCAAGATTTAACAGTATCTAATATTGTCAGATTATAAATTCACTACAAGGAAACTGGGAATTATAGGAAATGAAAAGGAAAAAACAAAAATCACCTATAAAAGCATCGCCCAGAAGGATCAATGTTAAAAAATTTCCCATACTTTGTACCATTCTTTCGAATACAAATTTCATTCATTTAATGCAATTGAGACCGTAGTAAACTTGCTATGTTTCATTAGATGTGATTGCTATGTATTATTTTCCCATATGAATGAGAAATTTTCCGAAGTAATTGTACACTGCTACATAATGTCCTTCACACTATACATCACAATTTACATAACTATTCTCTATTGGTGTAACATTAGAGTCATTCTGATTATTGCTATTACCCACAGAGTCCTGCCTTAGACCTTTCCTTCAGGGGAGCAGAGGGTAGAACTCAGGACCTCACCTATGCTGGGCTAACACTCTGCCCCAGCCTGATTCTTTCTTTAGAATATACTCTTGAGGACCCTATTAAATCAAAACCTACATAGTTAGAAGTCTCCTTCTGCATCTTCTTACAATTTTTTCCAAGTTGCTGCTCCAAATGCAAAAGCTCCAGCTTTCGAGTCTTTACCTGTAAAATGACTGAAATAATGTATTTTCCTAATTATTTCAATAAGAAGCCACACAGTGTAAAACCCAAAGGAATCAACTTGGAGCAAGTTCATATTACAACTTTTTCATTTTTCTATCTTTCCTTCTTTGTTTGTTTTCTGGGGTTTTTGTTTGTTTGTTTGTTTGTTTTGATTTTATTTGATTTTGCTTTTGCTTTGGTTTTTTTGGAGACAGGGCCTTGGTATAGGATTCAGGCCAGGCTTGAACTCAGAACATTGTCTAAGCAGGCCTGGAAATACTCCTGCCTCAGCCTTCAAGTGCTAGGATAACAGGTGTGCACAATCACACCTTGAAGTTTTCTTCTCTTAATGGGTTACCTTAAACATGACTCCTTAAGCAAAGTTTTAATAAAGGAAAGTTTCAACCCCAAAAAGGGATCCATCCTTGTGACATAAAGTCCAAGAAGCAGAAAGCCTCCCAAGTCCAGCAGCAATACAGATGGGGACTGTGACCCAGGCACAGCCTGGGTGTGACGAAGCAACACAAACCCCCGCTGCGTCTCCTCTGGGGAGCCGCTCTGCAGGGGCTGCCTGGGGAAGGGCAGCTTTTGAGCACGGCACACGTTCCCTACGCCACGTGGTCACTCCGGAAAATACCACTTGGCCGAACATCAAATACCTGTACTTCCTTCAACTGACCCTGATTTCCTCAAAAACTGTCCACAGCACAGAATGTAACGGCAGCACTGCCAAAGACACAGAAAAGACCCCTCCGCCTGCCCGGTCGTGGGAAAGACTGAAACGGGAGCGGCAGGCTCACCGGGCAGCAAAGAGGAGAAAGACCAGGGTGGAAGGGAAACAGAAACAACCACCTGGGACCTGCCTGGGATCCACGACAACCAGCAGGGGGTGAATAAAAGGGAAAGGGAGGTGCCAAGCTGCAGGTTCCAGGGGAAAATGAGGCCTTCCAGTGGGGCTGAAGATTGGACCAGGTCATTTAATTTCCCATAACTGGAACCCTGGAAGCAGAAATGATGGGAGACTGCCACAAACACAGGACAATGAAAAGTGGAATATTTTGATCTCACTACTGCATCTGATTTAAAAGCGCAGGCTCACTTCATCCAACACTGGCCTTGATCAAGCATACTGTACACGAGGGTTCCGCTACCCAATCAAAACAGGCGAGCAGTGAAGGGTGAAGGCTTCCTTTTCCTGCCTGATCCTGGTCACTCTCCAGACAGAATAAACTGATTTGGAAAAACAAAACAAACCAAAAAAAAGATAGAACGCACAGCTGGGCGCAGAGGCGTGTGCCTGTAATTCAAGCAATGGGGAGGCTGAGGCAGGAAACACTGCCACAAATTGAGAGTAGCTTGAACTGCATAGAGAGACCCTGTCTCAAAAAAAAATTTTTTTTTCCAAAGGTCTTATTCACTTACACACTATGCTAGACTTCTTAGATGCTAGCTGAACACATTGAAGAAACGTTACTCAACCTGGTCACAGTAACCATCTTCATGGTGCTGAAATTTCTTCTTTGTAAAATACACTTCCTCTGATACTACTTGCATGTCTATATACACTATTGCTAATGTCATCTACTTCTTCTTAAAGTTTCTCACCTTGTAAAGGGCACCTGGGAACCACCACTCCTACCTCATACCCTGATGCATTTAATCCTCCAACTAAAACTCCCCCTGCCTTGTGCACTCCAGCATAAATAGCCCCATCTTTTCTTACCCTCTTTCTCTAGGTCCTACTTCATCATCTGTGATCCTCTATCACCTACTTGTCTTCTTCAGACTGAAACACTAAAATGAGCAAGTTCTCTTTACAACCTAACTCACTGAGATGCGTTTATTATTCCACCGAAAATACACAGCAGATAAACTGGATTTCCCCATAAAAGGGGTCTTGCTAAGTTGCGTGTGTGTGGCAGGGAAGCCAACACGTTACACACAGTAGTAAGTGTTCACGGCCCCACCCATACCCTGATTTTCCAAAGTCACCACTGCGGGAGCATTCCCTCCGCACGCGGTGTTTCTCATACATTGCCTCCCCTGGAGTAGCAATGTCCCCGATTTCCAGAAGAGCAACTTCCTAGGACGACACGCAGGCCAGCAACAGCACTCATGGTCTCCCACATTCTGTGAACCCCTAAAGCACGACTTTGTGTGCCTAGCGACAGGGACACCTCTGCCATGGAAAACAGCGTGAGCCGGGGAGCTCGTGGCCGGGGGCGGCATAGAAATCCAGCAGCCATGCTGGAGAAGGGGCCCCCTCGGGTCCCGGGTCCACAACAGGAACCAGCCGCTGCCCCACCCAGCTGCAGAAGCACAGGGAAAGAAGCGGAATGAGAGAGAGCTGAAGGCTGGGAATCGAGGTCCCTGCTCAACACGTGCCTGGGGTCACTCCAGACTTCCTGCCCAGCCATGGGTACTTACCAGCACTGTTCCCCTCCGATCACACAGCCACAAAACAAGCCCTGGAGGCCTGCACACTGCCCCCAGGAGTGGTGATGGGCCAAGCTTGATCACAGCACGGTGGGGGAAAAAAAATAAACGAAAACACAGCTGGGTGAAGTGCTGCGTGCCTGTAATCCTGACACATGGGAGGCTGAGGCAGGAGGATCGCTGTGTGTTTGAGGCCAGCTTGGGCTACACAGTTGAACTGCGTAAGCGAGACTGTGTCTCAAAAAAGAAAACTTTTAAAATTAATTAATTAATTAAAATAAAAGCATTAAGTTCCTGGGTGTTGACATGACAAACAAGCATAACCCAAGTTCCCAGTCTGGCAAATCTCCGTGAACCCAGAAAAGCTGGATGTCACTCAGAGGCACCAAACTTGTGCCTGGCTGTCATTCTATTCGTCTATGCACCTTGTTCGGATTCTCCTGACCATCCTTTCCCATTCCACAACAATAATGAATCCCAGAGGAAAAAGCCTGTATGCTTCTGCACTCTCAGAGGAAACGCGGCAGTGAACAGAGCCTGCCCTGACCCCACTCCTCAGGGGCTGATTCCAGGGTCAGAACAAACTCCATAGTCAGTCGGGCTTGTGCTCCAAGGTACCGCTGCAAGCCACAGATGTGTGGGCAGCCCATGTGTGATCAGAGAAGCAAGAGGAGAAAGGAGATGCGGAGAGAAACTGAAGAGGAGGAAGAGGCAGGCCGCACCCTAGGATGGGGCAAGAGCAACAGGGGCCAGCTTCTACTCGGCCTTTGCAAACAACGTAGGAAGCAGAGATTTAAGAGATGAGAGACAGGGCGGCTGGCTGGGTGGGGAGCGCCCTCCTCCGGGGTGCAGCCGGAGGGGGGTGGTGTCGCCATGACAACCTCCAGGCGGTTGGGATGGCCACTTCCACATGGGCTCTAACAATGGGACAGGGAGAGGGCTTGCAGGGTGGCTTCCCACAGCCAACCTGCCTCTGGCATTCCAGACAGAAGACGAGCAAGGAAAGTACACGGGGCTGGGCTGCCACGCGGACACCAGGACCACGGCAAGGGACGGAAGTCAGTGCCCAGCACCCTGCACGCTGCGCGTCCACCTGCAGACACGGCAGAGTCTCTGATCAGATGCAAAGTGAATTCTACACTGACCGGGAAAGCTTCCTCCCTATGGGACAAGAAAAGCCAGTGTGGAGCCCCAGGTGCTGGCCCTGCTAAATGACAATTCCATGACAGACCAGCGACCGCGACACCAACCCAGCTCCTACAAAGGGTCAAGCCCTTGCAGCACCACAGGGCGGGGAGGGAACTCTTCGCAGCAGGGGTGGCGGCCTTGGCACACGGAGACCACAGAACACTTCAGTCGTCTCCAAACTGACCTCAGCCACAGAAAGGATCGAAGTCATCAAAGCACCCGACTGCACCACGTGAGATCGCAGGACGCCGCCAGCAAGCGCCACTCACTTCCTGTTGAGAGGAAGCCCTTCATCTACCGAAGGTGGGCGCCCCAGGACCGGAGAGGAGAAACGGCTTTCTCCGGAAAGCGGCCTCGGACCGCTGCCAAGAGCGGTCTGCAGCCACCGGGCTGGGTTCAAGGCCCACGGGGAAAACGGCCTGAGCTTTCTGCACCTGCAGATTGAGCGTTTGTAAACTCAACCCCAAAGGTCAACACATAACAAGTTATAAATTTACTGAGGACATGAGATACTGATTTGATTGTCACAGCACAGTTTATCAAATGGCTTTAAAAATGATTTGAGGGGGTTGGGGCACAGCTCAGCAGTAAAGCATTTACCCAGCACGTGCAAGGCGATAGATCACAAAAAACCAAAAATACGTATCCATGTATCTTTAGTTCTGAGGGACCCTCAGGAGGATCTGATGCTTCCAGCATATGCAGCGCCATCCGATGGATGGGACGAAGTGTCACGCTGAAGCTTTCAAAGACTCCCTGGGGAGTGCCCTAAATCGGGGGACAGACATTGGCAACAAAGGAGATGCTTAGGAGTCCTGCAGGGAGAGTCCACGGTAGGAACCCGGGTCATCTCTGGCCCCAGCGGGCAGGGCGCAGGGAGGCAAGGGGGCTGTCTTCAGGGAGGAAAACCACCCTGTCCAGTGGGGAAGCAAGAACCCCAGCCAGAAGCCAGAAATGCAAATCCAGGCTGGCTGCAGGGCAGAGGAGGCACAGGTGCTCAGAGGGGTTCCCCAAAAAGCTGGGGGTCAGCAAGTGAGGCCAAAGGCCAGAATCCACAGGAGTGAGGGACTGGGAGAAGTGGTTGGAGACAGGAACTTGAAATTCGAGAATCAGAAGGGAGAAGGACTGCAAGATATGCAAAAGAAAGCAAGCGGGTCACCAGGGAAGAGTACTGATTGGCGCGGAGAAGGTCGGAGAGGAGCAGTCCCTGACACAGGCGGCAGTCCATAGGGAGGCTGGGGTGGGGGAGATTAAGGGGAGCCCCGGCCCCCGTGAGCAAGCACTTTTCACCCAAGGCCACGGTACACGGGAAGAGTTGCTAGGCTCTGACATCAGGGCAGGACGGTGACACTGGAGAATCCTTTAGTGCATGCGTTCTTGGTGGCACCTACAAAGGCAGTAAGAACGGCTGTGAAGGTGGTGACTCCTGATCTAGAGGGAGACACCTGCGTCCCCTCCTGAGTCTGTGCTATCCTCCTCTTTCTCTTTCTCTCTCTCCTTCTTCCTTCACACGGCTGACCAACGGTCTTGTTGCCAACCCTGTTCCAGCGGCTCACGTTGTTCCCAGGGGTGCAGGACCTGGTGAGTCTTGCTTTGATGCCTTCTGGTCCAAGGGAGGCAGCCCTGCACGCTCCCCTGGTGGGTTATCCAAATTCAGCCACGTCACTGTGTTCCAAGGTCACCTAACTCTCCAAACGTACAACTACTCCTTTTTCTGCAAGCGCGTAATAAATGATGTAAGGAGCCTGGTCACAGAAATGAAGCTCATCTTGAGCAAAGCAGGGGACCCAAAGCTCACAACATGTTTGATGATATCTCTAAGACCAAGAGTCCTGGCTCCTCTACTGGGTGGGGAGAAGGCTGGGGTGATGCTTCTGACCCCCGACAGCACATTCAACAAAAAGGAAAAACAATGCGTAACCAGACGGTGTGTCAACCTCGCCAGTAGTGAGCCAAGGGGAAGAGGAGGTCTGAGAAACCTCAAAGCTCCCAGACCACTCACAAAACAGCCAGGGCTTCGATGTCATTTAACACTGAAATTCACCAGGCGTACACCAGTAATCCCATCACTCAGGAGGCTGAGGCAGGAAGACCATGAGGAATTCAAGGCCAGCCTGGTCTACACAGTAAGTTCAAGGCCAGTTTGAACTATGTAGTGAGATGCTGTCTCAAAAATACCAGCACATACATACACAAACCAAAAAATACAAATTACTTGGAATGACGATCAAACTGCCTGCCTGAGAACTGGGGCAGGCATGAGCAGTGAAACTACTTCATTTCAGATTCACCTCAAAGAAAGATGGAGACACACTCAGTTACTCATTAAGGGCAAGAAACTAAAGACAATAGAAAAGTTGCGAGCTGGGGCTCTGAAGTAATGGAGTCCTGAATCTGAGTATTTACTTTGAGTTTCAAGTAACCATAAGGAGGCAGGAGATTAAGCTGTGGCCTACTGGCTGGGCAAGTAAACGTGACCTGTCAATGACCAAGATCCACCAGGGACCAATCAGAAAATGCTATCTTCAGTGCGGCTGGCAAAAGCAAGCAGGATTTTGATAGGACAGCCTGGCTCTGACGTCAGCCTGCAGAATGAGGGTTACAAAAGATGTCAGCCATTAACCCCCCGGGCTAACATGGTCTCTCTCATTCTCAGAGCGTACTTCGTTTCCCACCTGTAAGAAATATTATCCCTCACTACCTTTTTCAAGTGTCTTGTCCAGTTTTAGACATGGAGGGCCTACAAAGTCTACAGGACCCTAGAATCAGCTAACAGTACCAAATCTCAGCCAGACTAGGAAACATCACAGAGGCTGTTTCCTTAGCTGTGAAATGAAAACCACAGTAAGTACACTCCTGGGGTTACTGGAGGGGGTAAATGAGTTACTGCATGGCAAGCAGTCTAAGGAGTATCTGGTCTACAGAAAAAAATGTCTCAAGAGTTATCTGCTAATTACAGCTGTTGCAGTTAGAGAAAAAATGGCAAAAATCCAGCACTCAAGGAATAAAAAGGTGATCAGAACGGGGACATTAAGAACTTAACTTGTTGCTCCCTCTAAGAAAAAAAAAAAAAACTAAATACCATTAATGTGAGGACTAAGAAATGGTCAGAAAATCTGCAGTAATTCAAAGGACTCAAAAAAAGAAACACAGTTCTGTTGATCCCCTGCAGGAAGTAAGGTGTGTAGATAAGACTGCAGTTATCAAATTAAGAAGGGGCAGTGAAAAAAACAAACGGCTTTCCTAGACAGTGCTGTGCCTTTCACACCCACCGAGAAACACCACTTCGTAGCTCTTTTCTAAACATTAAACCTCTGCTGTCATTCTTGGTCCCGAGCTCGGGATGTGCTCAGTAATTTTCCATTTCAATTTTGCACTCACAGATTCAGCAGTGCACTTCAGCACTTAAGAAAATATTTATGCTGCGCAGTATTTACTGCTGCTGTATCACCAGGAGCCAGCGAACAGAGGAGGAAGGTATCCAAGGGGAAATGTGGGAGAGTGGTGTGCAAAGTGTCCCGGAGCAAAAGGTCAAAGGACGACCGGACACACTTTGCATCTGGAACAGGAAAGCTGGAAGCGGCCCAGCCAGCCCCGCCCTGCCAGGATCCCTCTCACACTGACCGCACCCATCGCGCCCACTCCCACCATGGGGCAAGTGGGTTACGGTTCCCTGCCCGCTCCAAAACATCACAGAGATTCGCAACTCACTGACTCTCTGTAAGCGATGCCTCTACTTTCAAAAGCAGAACTCATTTTAACGGCACCTGCGACGTCCTCTATGACCCCTCTTCCTTTTCAAAGTCCTGAGTCCACTTAAGTGACCAGGAATGGTGCCTTGAAATGATTTAACTGACAGCTGGAGCAAGATTTGCAAAGTCCTAAGGAATGAGGTGTCTACAATGGGAATTTCCAGCATTCAGTTTCAATTTAACCTATAGCTTGATCCACAGTAATGCAACCACTTCGGTCAATCACAAAAATACTGTAAAATTTATTGGTTTTCGTGATTAAACTACAGAGGAAAGGCAATAGAATTCCACTATCCAGTCATTCAATCAATCTGGTTGTCTTTATAAGAAAACAAAACTATAAAGGCATAGGAAAAAAATGAGAAAACAGAATACATTATGATTTTGAAGGTATTGGAGATTTTCTTTGCTAATTAAGATGCGAAGAGGAGAACCATAAAAGATGTTATTAAACAATTTTAAACTCCCATACAACACAAAGCAGGTTAACCACTTGAGAGGAAAAACTTGCAACACATGTAATGAACCAAAAACTGAATATTTAATAATCAGAGACCAGATTAAATGGATGATACACAGCAGAGACACAGAGCTAAGAAGCATTTGAAGGTATCTACCTCACTAGTTACCAGGAAAATGTAAATTAAATATGCACAAGAGACCATTTTTCAGATGTTACCAACCTGAACAAAAAATTAAAGAGCCTAATCATCTCCAGGGTTGTGAGGATATGGAGAGTGTTAATTGGAATACACACAGGTAGAACACTTTTAAGGAGAAATTTGGCATTAGCTGCCAATATTTAAGTGTGCACGACCTTCAACCAAGTCCCTGTGCCTCTTGAAACCTGTGCTGCAGGATGCTCTGATGTCCACTCCGCATAGCTTACAATAGGGAGACCCCACAAGGGGATCCTGTGGGACCCAACATAAAGGGACGTGAGCAGCAGGTGGCCCAACACTTGGGGAGCTTGCTGCACATCAGAGAGAAGAGCAGGGGCAGCGCCGGGCATGGATAATCTGGGGTCTAAACTGCTTTTTCAAAGGGCTCTGGACCTTTCTTCTCAGGTCTGCACGTGCACAGGTAACGTGGGAGGACTTGCTCTAACCTAGTAAATGTCCACTGGGTGAAAAAGGAGATTATGAAACCACATCAGCGTGCCGCTTCTAACTGAGCAGAATCGGAGAGAGAAATAAAGAGAGAGCAGAGAGAAAAGAGAGAGGAGGGCAGTGATTATTCACAGGTCTGGGTGACTTTTGTTTTCTGCAGGATAAAACTTCGTTGTATTTCTTGAATTTTCCACAATGGCCATTTTCACTTTTATATTCAGAAAAGTAAGAGCCACGCTTAAAAGTTTTATACTGAAGTGGCCGAGATTCCTCTAAGAAACACGAGAAAATGGTAGTCAAGTCACTGTTTCTGCCCCAAGAACCAAGGGGAAAGCATAGGAACCAAGGTGAAAGTTAAAGATCCTCTTGCCCGTTCTTTCCACCCCACCCTGTGATTCAGACAACACAGCACAGGAGCAGAGGAGAGACTGACTGGAACACGTATGCCCCGTGCAGGACGGGCCCCAGCTGTGTCCCAAGTCAAAAAGCACTGGTGCAAAATGGAAGACGTCCTGGAAGAAGGCAGGCTGAGCTTAAGAAATCCAGAGGGCGAGAGAGAAAGAGAGAAAAGGACAGGGAGGGGAGAGGAGGGAGGGGAGAGGAGGAAGGGGGAGGTGAGGGGACTTAGAGGAAGGGGGAGAGGGAGAGGGGACAGAAACCTATGTTCTTCAAAATACCTTACTATTTGTATTTTCTCCATCTGACAGCTCTCAGTATTTGAAAACTGTCATGTAAACACTTGCTTCCAAAAATTGGCTCAAATATGATTGTCTGATAATAAAATATGTAGAAACATATCCAAATATCCAAATATGTGGATGTACACCTATGTATGACATGCCTAAATATATGTTTTAGAATTCTCAAATTCTAGGCTGGGCATGGTGGTGCATGCCAGTAATTCCAGCATTCGGGAGGCTGAGGCAGGAGGACTGCTGTGAGTTCGAGGTCAGTTTGGGCTATATAGTGAGTTCACAGCCAATCTGAACTACATAGTGAGTCCGTGTCTCCAAAGAAAGAAAGAGAGCAAGAGCAAGAGCAAGAGTGAGAGCAAGAAAGAGTGAGGAAAGGAAAAAAGAGAGAAAATTTTCAATTCTTATCTCCAAGAAAAAGCTACCAGTCCACAAGGCCCTCCCATATACTGCTGGTGGTATAACTTCTGTGGCAATCAATTTGGTAATTTCAACATAATTACCACTGCAAGTACCTTTATAATGCAAAATTCCACTAATAGGAGTTGATTCTAAGACTCATATACGTGTGGAAAAGTTCTATATAATTGCAAAATCTGGAAACGACCTAAAACTTCCATCCCGGGCAGGCACAGGGAGCATCCCCCAAAGCCTGAAACGCAAGGCTTCCAGCGACAGTGCAGGTCCAGCACAGGACAGAGACGATCAGACACAAGCATGAATGGAGAAGGGGTGAAGATGGAAATGTCTGCGTACGTGGGTTGTGACTGTAATACATGGTGAGTGTTCAAATTTTTAAAACATTTGTTCAGGAAGATACTTGGCCATTAATCTCTTTTAAAATAGTCTGCCCCACTCTGAGCACCCTGCCCCCAGCGTGACCACCACATCCTAAAGCAGTCCCCCAAGTCCTCCCTCATGACTGTCTTATCGAGGGGGACCCAAAGTACAGTGACGCTGCTGTCACTGGCCAGGCCATCCACCCGAAAGGCAGGCTGGGAAAAACACGATGACGGTGTGTCTTCATCGGCCTCATTCACCAGATCTGCCGCTGTGTGACCCCCAGTTCTCTCCCCACTCAAAACGAGCACGCAAGGGCGATGCTTCAGACCGGCTCAGCACGCAGAGGCAGCCCCATCAGGGGAACAAAGGACGCACAGGAAAGGGGGCTTCAGAAGCGCTGCAGAGCGTGGCGAGAAGGGTGGAGGATGGCCATGTGTCTTGCATTGTAATAAATGTAACTCAAACATTCACTGTATTTTCCATCACACTTGGAATATAAACTACTTAAGAATACATTTAAGACTACAAGCAACTGATCGATAGGTGGGGGTGCTGAAGGCTACAAAACACAAGTGAAATAAGACTCTGCTGTTATTTCGAGACAGGGTCTCACTATGTAGTGCAAGCTGGCTTTGAACTTGCAGCAATCATCCTGTCTCAGCCTTCCAAGTGCTGGGGTTACGGTATATGCCACTGAGCGAGAGTGAATGAGAAAGACTTTTTACCATACATTCTTTCCTACTTAAAAAACTTTGCACCATGTTCATCTTTCCTCATGCTAATAAAAGTCAACATAATTTAAAATTCAAATATGACATACTTTACCTCTTCCCTCCCCCCAAAACTTCAAAGCCAGCACTTCACACGGTAAAATATCCACACTGGTGAATTCAGAAAGCTTGCCAAAGTTCGAGTAACTGTATTTGTACAGGTAAGCTGTCGCTCTCCAGACACTTGTTGTATTATTTCTAATTTCACCACACATTTTTTTAATTGCTTACTAGATAAATGCCTAAAAGGAGAATAATGCTCCAGGTTCAGTTCCATGACTCGAAACAGAGGCGCTGTCCTCATTACAGGAAATGCAACCTCAAATCTGTCACACCTCCTGCAGGAAGCCCTGGCCCGCCTGGCCCTGCACCCCCCACCCGGGAGTGAAGGGTCTCACGGCTCCACCGCAGGGCTGCCGCAGCTGTGCGTCACATCTTCTCATCTGAGACCGTCACGGGGTCACCACGCCAACGCGCTCATGAGATGTTCCCCAATAAGTCCCCCATCACCATCAGGGTCCGTGCTGCTGATGTTATTTGTGGCAGTTATCAAAAGACACAGGGAGGATAACCAGAGTTCCTGAGACAGACAGACCCAGGTCACAGATTCGGATTTAAGAGCCTGAGATGCACCCCCTACTCCCCTTTCCCTGCCTTCCTCCTCGACAGTGTCCTGTGTCAACTCAGACTGTGTTCAAAACCCCGGCTCGCCCAGCTCGGTCACAGAACC
>RJWM01031636.1:0-22266 GCA_004363535.1 Dasyprocta punctata | reverse complement strand
TACCAGTAGACCAGCTGGGCCTCCATGTTGCCTCCAATCACACAGCCCACTCTGCTGCACCAGGCCCGGCTGCTCCCATGCTTCCCCTCTTCCTCCCTGCGTTGGTGTTGCAGGGTACAATCCTGGCCTGGTGCGCATCCCAGCAACGATGAAAACGCGCACCCCTACTGATTCCGTAAACAACACAGGAACTTCTGGACTTTGGTTACTCTATCTTGCAGTTTAATTTTTTTTATAAAAAGAAACAGGATTCTCTTTGTTTTTTGTCTACTACTCATTATTTTAGATTTGTCACTATATTCTGTGCTAACAGAACAGAGTCCTGTGCCCCAAGGTAACTGAGGTCAATGGAAATGTTTCTCATGAAGAAAATACAAAAAAAAAAAAAAACAAAAAAAAAAAACCCAAAAAAAAAATCAGTTTCTGTGCCAATGGAAAACTGGCCAAACAGTTCTCTTCATGTACTTTTTCCTTTTATAGGATTTTCATTAGTTTCTCCACATCATCAATTATCACCTTCTAAGCAGATGACTCACCAGCCTGCATTTCCAAACCTAATCCTTTCCACACTCCAGAGCCACCTGCTGCTTTGAAATTGCTTTCTCAATGTGTTTGAAGACCCTCGACCTAGTCAAGAATGGACGTAGCATTTTTCCTCATCCAGGGTTAATTCTTTCTACTAAACATACCCAGTATTTATCTTTCCACTGATTGTCCCTTCTTTGCAAACCTACCCCTTCCCATAAGCCAAAATGGACTTCTAACTATATTAGTACTAAAGTCTGAGAGGACGGCTATGGCTCCAGGCTGGCACTGGGCATGTGCTGGAGCAGCTGCACTGTATCTTCCAGAGCTTCCAGTCATGACACGGACAGAGTCAGTAGGGTTGCACTGGCCACCAGATTTGCAAAATGACACACAAATAGCACCAGAGGTAATTGGGAGAGGAGTGGGGCAATCCCAGAAAAATGAAGTAAAGATAAAGTAAAGGGAGCTAATTTGTAACAGGTTAAAGGAGAAGACATTGAAAGAGAGCTATAAAGGGTAAATGTCTCAATGATGGTTTAGTTCCTGAGGTATTATTGATATGGCAGATTTTGAGTTCATTAAATGTCTTCAAAAGTTATTAATTGGTTATGCTGCCCCTTGAAATATTTCAATAGTATTATGTTCCTTGCAACCAAAGTATAACCACCAGTGGCCTTTCTTTCGCTTCATTTCCTGGTAATAATAATTACAAGAAATAGATTCTTGAACGATTATTCTCTCCCAGTTTTGATTCTGTTTACTGTTGTACTGTAATTAAATTTGCAATATTAAAGCACAATTATGCAAAACAAATTTTGTTTTCTTCAGATGAGATAATTAGGCTAATAAAATAAGCTACTTTTTCTAGGTCATTTAAAACTGTATCTGACTCCAGAACTAAGCATTTAGTCATCTCACTAAATATCTCCTTATTTCTTTTAGTGCTACTTTCTGTTACTCAGGGTCAAAAGTTAAATCTCTATTTTAAATTACTTATTTTCACTCTTAATATCCAGTGCATCCTCTAAATTCTCCCTTGATGTATTCTCTTGTCATTTTAGGTTCTTAATGCCTATAGTTTACAGTGTCATTTCAGGCAGTCTCCAAACAGCCTATAAACTTCTCCAGGTTTATTCTGGGAATATTTACCAGATGCACTGTTCCAAGCTCAGCTCTGTCACATGACTCTGCTTCTTAAAATGTGTCAATAGATCTTCATTTCCTATCAAGAGAAAGCATGGTTTAAGGTAAGCAGTCAATACCTGACCCAGGATGCTCTGAAATTACCTTTCCTATTTCATGTTTCATTCCTTTCATGCATTTATCTTGCCCTCTGATGAAACAAAGCTACCCATTATGTCTCCCAGTGCTGCCTGAACATTGCTGCAGCTGTGTTTTTATTTCTATATTTTCCTCCACAGACCTTTTCTCTTCTTTACCAACTGAGATCCTCTTTGCTTTCTATGGTTGATGTCAAATCCTCCCATATTCCATAAAATATTTCCGAATTGTAATCTTTCTGTCCTTGAAATAAATGCCTGTGTTTCTAATGGAACTTCCTTGCTTTCTTTGCAGTGCAGAGTTGTTCATTGCACATATCCAGTGGGAGTAGTTAGAATGGTTATAATTCCTGTTCTCATGGTGGAATGCATGGACTAATCGCAGCTCTTGCTCTGTTTTCTGGAGAGTGCAGGTACCACCTCAGAATGCATTCTGAGATTTTAACTTGGAGACTGATCCAGCTTATTAGACTCATCACGCAAAGTAAAACTTCTCTGGCATCCTTACTGTGTCAGTTCCTGTAATGCTTTCTACCTCAAAGCTGAGCTATGATTTAACACAGCCCTTCCATGCAGCTGTAGAGATCTCCAAAGGTTTGGTTAAATCCTGTCATCTGACTCTCCATTTTCTTAGGCCAGTGCACTGCTTCATTTTGAAAAACAAAAGAAGCTCAATGATCAAAAGTTTGGGGTCTTTTTGGTATAGCTTTCCTCACAGCTCTGTACCTACAGATAGTAATACTGACTCACCTAAAAAAAGACAGACACCTAGCATTTTAAAGAACCTAAGATTCTGTATATAACATACATTTTTAATGTGACCATTGATTTCCAATCTGCAGCATATAAAGTTATTACTGTGATATGACATTTATTTCCAACATGACCAATCAGATGTTATCATAGGCAAGCAGACACTGCAAATACAGCTGTCACATTGTCACAGGTCATGGCTTGACATTTGAAGGAACATGTTCAGCCTGACTCTCTTGTACACACACACACACACACACACACACACAGGTGTGCATACCGTAAAGCAAAGAAAGGTGAAAGAAGCTACAGTATAATGCATGAAAGGCAAGAAAAAGAGATGCAACACTATTCAGTGAGTCTTGAACTTTAAACTGAGGAACTAAAATTTTTCTATTAGCTTTTCACTTAGGTTACAAGTAATTTTGAGAAAAAGGGCAGATTGCAAATGAATATTTAAAAAAATAAAGCCTTGATTTATCACCATTCTTAGCTAATTTCTACATCAAGATGTTTTCCTCCTTTTGTAAGTAGGATTTTTTTTTTACCATGACACAGTGGAAATGTCAATTGCTTTTTCATTTTTGTTGCTCCATCATGTAGACACAAGAAAACAAACCTGTTTGTGAGAAGAAAATGATCAATGTCTCTGGTGCTCTGAACATGGGCTGTTTGTATCACTCATTTCATTTTCATTCTGCAGTAAACTGAGAAATCTTTAGTTACTTTGGAAGTGCTTTGCCAACTGAGCGAATTCTTTGGGAGCAAGTTGGAGGTTTCATCAGGTTGTTGGGGTTTGCTTTGGAACCCTGGAGGAAGGTAGAGAGAGGAAAAGAGGAGATAATAGGAAGAGGGAAGGGAGGAGGGAGGTGGGGAAGGGGGAGGAAGGCGTGAGAGGGGAAAAAGGAAGAGAGTCAGGAGGGAAGGAAAGGAGGGAGAGAGACTAAGAGGAGAGGAGAGAAGAGGAGAAGAGAGGACAGGAGAGGAGAAGAAAGGGGAGGACAGGAGAGGGTAGGAATGGAGTCAGGATTTCTTTCCTCTTATTTTTTTCTGTTTCTGATTCTTTTATATGTTCCCTGGTCTGGGCTCCATTCCAGGACCATATTCACATGATTCAATAATTTACGACCTAACATAAATCAGATACCAGCCACAGTTAAATGTGATTTGTTGTGTGTGTGGATTTCTGTTTATGGTATCTTTATTGAGATTTTCAGCAGTAAGATGTAATATATAATCTCTACCTATTTAAAAGCTTCATGCTGTTTGATCACCAAAATGATTCAAGTCTTCCTTAGCTCAGTGAGAGGATATTTGCACAAGGTTGCCTACCATGAAGTCCCCGTGGTGTAGTGTTCCTGACATGCTCCCTGCACTGCGCTGGGGCACACGGAATGCACTGTTTGTGTGGGATTACAGATTCTGTGTTTCCAACCTGAGAGACAGCCATTTAGTTGTGGAGGGAATTCACTTAAAACAATCCTAGAATTTCTTTCCCCCACAGACAGCAAGTGCTTCATAGGGTGATATATGTTGAACACAATACAGCCCGGCCAGTTTGTCTCTCTTTTTAAGCCAGATGTCATAGAAAGAGCATCAATTTGGGACCAAGATGACCCAAATTCAAACAGTGACTCCCTTATGCTTTAATATCAGAACCTCAAGGAGGAATAGAAGTTTCTACTTCTCATTTATCCATCATCTACAAGTGAAGAAAGTGTCTTCTATTTTACAAGGTCGAGAGGACTAAATAGGTATCAGCGAAGAAGCAAGGGTCAACACAAATAAAGTATAAAGGCTATTTACGGAAGTAATAGCAGAAAACTTCCCAAACATGGGAAAAGGATCTGGTATACAGATAAGCGAGGCATTTGGAATTCCAACTACCCATAACCAAAGTAAATCTACACCCAGACATAATAATCAAGAGCCCAGAAATTCAGCACAAGAACAGAATATTAAAAGCTGTTAGAGAAAAGAAACAAATCACCTATAAAGGAAAACCAGTCAGGATCACGGCAGACTTCTCAACACAAATCTTCAAGTCAAGAAGAGTTTGCAGTGAAACATTTCAAATCCTGAAAGAAAATAACTTCCAACCCAGACTGATGTACCCTGCAAAATTATCTTTCAAAATTGTTGGAAAAGTAAGATATTTCTATGATAAAGAACAACTGAAGGAGTTCACAACCACCAAACCATCCCTAAATGAGATATTTGTAAAGTACTCTACCAAAATATGTGTCATACAGTAGTCATTCAAGGAAAAGAAAGTTTCAGAATCCTGTCATTCAGGGAGAAGGAGAGAAAGAGAGGGAGAGACAGAGGCTTTGTGATTCTAATGAGACGTGATAAACCTACCTGTGAGTTTTGCTTTCTTGTGCAGTTCTCAGGAATACCCTTCTGCTGAGCCTTCAACCTAGAGACCTATTTCTTCCCACACAATGGCTTCAGTGTTCATATCTCTACATTAATCTGCTAACCACTGGCAGTGACAATAAATGATTTAAAAAAGCCATAGTTAGAAGTGGGTGACTGAGACTGTTCAACAGAGCTTTGGATTAGGAAATTATCTGGAGCTCACAACTGTCCCAAAGCTGGAATGAGACAATAGAGACCCTCAAACAGGCACCCAATTTCAGGAGCTACCAAAAAACTCAGCTATCAAGATAATGAGTTAGTGTAATATCTTGTAAAAATCAAAAATACTACCATCAACAAAATGCTAATATCTTTTAAAAATAGGATCCAGCAGAGGTGGGATTTGGTGTGATGATCCAGGCGGGTCAGATCTTGACATAGGTATGAAGCAAGCGCCATGTCAGAGATTTCTCCTGAGAAGCAGTTTCATAGATCTTGCTCAGTCATTCTGAAATTTACATGAATGACCTGCAGCATCTTTTTAGTTTTTCAGTAAGGAGTGTATGTGGCCCCCTAGATCTTGTGTGAAGTCCCTTAACCCAAGGCTATGGAGGGAGAGGGAAATATGGGGTAGATTTTAATGTCCAGTGTTGGCATATTTGCAATAAAGTTTTGAATGTTTAGGTTTCTCACATTCAAGAAAAATATTAAGCCTGATAATGATGTTTCTTGGAGTGTATTAGTAAATTCATGCAGTAAAAGCAATATTTTGTTACTAAATAATAGAATGTGTAGTTTTTGAGTTCTTACTATGTGCTAGGCATGGAGCCAGAGCTTTTCATGCCTGTCAGCTTGAACACTCAGATGAGCGCTTCAGGATGGGTCATTTCACAGGCCAGGAAACTGAAGTCCAGAGAAACTGGAGATGTTCCTCAAGTTCACCCAGCAACAGATGGTAGAGCTAGGATTTGAACACAGGTACTGCTAGCACTAATTCTTTGCTCAGTGCATGAAGGCTGGGTTTGGGGTTTAAGCATCTGTATTTGTTTGCATCTGTTGAAGGGAAATGCATTCATGGAAAGTGAAATACAAGGAAGAAAAAATATGTCACCATTAGTAAAGTTTGCCTTCTTTGAGGTCTTGGCTTAGGGAAGTTCTAGAGACAGAGAAACCAAGAATACCTTTGACATACTTGGCAGGTGAAATCTCCTCCTCTTAAGAATGTCTCTTGGTCTAAGCAGGAAATTTGTGAGTAAGTGGTAAGGTAGGTCCAAGACAGAGGTCTGAGAGCTCTGCTGCTTCAGGAGTCTCCTGAGACTCACCCCACCCCCCATCAATGATCCTGATTTTTGCTTTTGTACCTCTTTGCTCTGGTCAGCCAACTGGGAGGAGTTGCAGTGTGTTCACTCTGCATGCATCCTGGAGCAGAAATTCTGGCCTCTGGTGAAAGTTTACAATAACAAATCATATTAGAAACCTTATTAACCACCCTTGATTGCTAATTCAGAGAGTACTTCTAACCATCACGGCCACCGTCATAAGCATCATTATCATTGTGTGACAGGTGGTCAGGATTACTGAGTTCTCCAGAAAGCTGAGGGATTGGATGCAAGATAAGCCAAAACCCAGGAAGTCAGATCTGGGTGAACCATCTAGAATGGTGATTTTCAAACCATAGTACAGAAAAATGACACCCAAGAGTTACTGTGGTTGGGTGGAGCTATATTAAATTGGATTTCAACACCAATCCCATTATCAGTCTTAGAAGCTTCGCTTTTATAACTCTAGATATAGATTTCTACATATGATTAGATTTGATTTAAAATGTGACTGCTTTGATAAATGAGCTTAAATAAATCTTTACCGAAATACTGTTCTCTCACCTCACTATAATGACACTGAACTCCTAGAGAGGTTATTGTGCCTTACATAGGGTTTCATGCTGGGTTAGTAACAAAGTTAAAATTAGAAACAAGAACCAGGTGCGGTGGCGCACACCTGTAATCCCAGTACTCAGTGGGCTGAGGCAGTACAATTGCTGCAAGTTCAATGCCAGTCTGGGCTACCCCATGAGTTCAAGGCCAACCTGAACTGCAGAGCGAGACTATGCCTCCAAAAGACAAAACAAAACAAAAACATATGGGAAACGAGACCCGGTGACCTTTGGCTTCTGTCCCTGCTTTGGTCTGCATTTACCTACGTAGTTTCTGTAACGTTCCTCTTCTGCTGAGTCCTGCATCCTTCTCAAATATTAGTTGTTTGTCATCCATATGGAAAAGCAGAACCATTCCTCTGATGTAGAAAGATAGTTTTGAAGCTGTGGCCAGATGCCAATATTTATCTCAGCCCATGATCTGTCAGACTCTTTGAATCAGTCCTTCTAGAGGTAAAATGCAAGACGTACTTCTTCAGCTGTCAGGAGACAAGGGACTTGGTGGGATTGTAAACAGCACTTTGGTTTATATTCATCCTGTAGAGGCAATAATAGTATCATCAAGGTTTTTGTTGCTCATGATGGTAGTAAAATCTTTACAGCCCTCCATTTAATGACAGACTGGTCTTTCTGAAGACTTACAATAGAAACTCATTCAGACTTAGAGATAAGGGGGAAAGAAATTTAGAGACCTGAACAACTGTGATCTTGTCCACAGGGAATGATTATGTGTTTAATAAGTTTGGGGCAGGTGGAAGATGCCAGAGAGTTCTGTGCTACTGAGTGTGGTAAATGGTCTCTGGAAATCAAGTCAATTTAAATATTTTCATAAAAAGGAATAGAGGAGAGAATGGCTCTAGGAAATAGAACTAACTGATGAGAATAGGGGTATATACGTGTTTGTGTTTTGGTTTGTTTTATTTTGTTTTCACTGATTTTGATTTACACATACTTTGGGAAGCTATGATTAATCTAATCAGAAATATTTGATTCCATGCCTATATATTCTAAGCATTTTTGAGGATGAAAACTGGATTTTTGTGACCTTCTAATGTCTATCCATTGAACTTCAAATCACAGTTTAAGAATATTGATACAGCAGAAGACAAAACTAGGTTTGATTTAGTGCCAAGCTCTGAAGTGTGCTGACCTCTGTTCATGTAGTGGTATCTATTATGCCTGGTAAAACTTTTTCTTCTAAACTCATCTTGTTTGAATGAAATAACTCCCCATTCTTCCTAAATACATTACATTTTTCTTGTAATATATTATAATTTTAATTCATCTTTTGAACTTTAAAGAATATTTGAAGAAATGAGAAATAAATGTATTGGAAAATAGGCTTTGATGAACATATCTCAGGACATAGGGTACTTTGAGGAAACAGAATCCACACATAATTCTGAAATAGTTTCAGCGAGATTTAGTGCATCCATCCTGAGTCCAGAGCTTCTAATCAGCTTAGCAGGGTAATTGCTACCACCTCCTTTCCAAGTCTCAGTCTTAGAACGAAGTATTAAAAATAAAGCGAAGCCTAAAGAACAGTATCAGCAGGAAATGCAAGACAACCAGAGGGCCAGATAACCCCCAAAGTACTTCTTGACTTCTTCAGTTAACCATCCCAAGTAAATGCTGTTCATATGTTCACGTCGGTTAGCCTGTCTGAAACTAGACTGAGTTGGAAGTTTGACTGAGGAAGTTGAAGTTGTCTTAATATCCTGAAAAATGGTCAAAATAACGTATCTTATGTTAAATATATTTTATCACACCGAAAAAACTGAAAATGGTTTATTAGACTGATCAAAGATCAAGTTTAGGGTATCTCCAGAAAAGGAAATAATAGTCCCAAAATGAAAAGATATAGAAGGGAGAACAAATAAAAATGATTGGAGGATAAATTCAGAAGTTGATTCTGAATAGCACAACTTCCAGAACAAGAAAGCAAAAACCATCAGCAGAAGAAAATTATCAAAGATCTAATGAACAAAATTTCCCATGAAATGCACGTCATGAGCTGCCAGTCACAAAGAACTCACTGAGCATCTGAGAGTTATTTACCATTATACGAAATCATATCATTGCAAAATTTCTAAACACCCAAGAAGGAATGATTCTAATTGCTTCCCAAAAGAGAAGAGCAAGCAGGTGTGTGTCAAGGACAAAGATCTGGATAGCACTCACATCCTACTTGTGATGTAAGAAGCTGAGAGAAACTGAAAGTTGTTCATAAATTTGAGGAATGATAGAATATACTGCTTATACCTGAACATCAATCATTTTATGTGAATTGTTGCATAAAGATTTATGCTAGCCCCTAAGCGCCCGTGTCCTACTTCCCAGAACCTGTGATTATATTACCTTTCATAAGGAAAAGGAGACTTTGAAGATGTGACTACATGGAGGTCCTCAGGGGTGCTGGGATTGTCTTGGGTTCTTGGGTGGCCTCTGTATAATCACAAGGTCCTCACTCAAGGCAGAAGAGTTTTAGACACAGACAGGGTTTGTGGTAAGCAGAGATGCAAAGGTTTGAGAGATAGCATTGTCAGAAGAAATAATGAGCCAAGAAATGCAGGGGCCTCTAAACACAGAAAATGCAAGGAAATGGATTGCCCATGGGGGCCCGGATGAGATGCAGGGGTGCTGACCTATTTATTTTATAATTCTGCCCTGCAGAGTTAGAAGATGATGGAGTTGAGTTGTGTCAAGTTTGTGGTGATTTACTATAAAGACAGTATTCAACAAATCTAAAGATACTGTGGAGGAAAGTTGTTCAGAGTCTGCAGTTCTATAGCCATCCAAATATTAATGGATCATGAAGAAAAATACAACTCTGGCATTGCAACCCTTTCCCAAAGAAATTTTATGCTTTTTTTTTGCTTAGAAAGCTACTGGCAGATGTGCTACTTCAAAATCTGATGTGAATCATGCAGAACAAGGAATTTCCCAAAGTGGGCATTCACACAAGAAGGAAATATTGAAGGGCAGCATATATAATCATAATATACATCTTAGGTTCACTGTAAATACACTTACATACTCATAATACTGTAATATTAATATTGACTAACAAAATTCATGACCAAATATTTTGGGACCTGGCTGGGCATGGTGGTGCATACCTGTAATCCCAGCACTCAAGAGGCTGAGGTAGGAAGATTGCTGTAAGTTTGAGTCCAGCCTGGGCTACATAGTGAGTTAAAGCCAGCCTGCACTACAAAGCAAGACCATGCCTCAAAAAAAAAAAAAAATGTTGAGTCCTGCTAATATCAGGGGGAAAAAAAGGTATCTTGATTTTTCAAACAGAGCAATAGAAAATTTTAAATATCAAGCACAAAACAAGAAATGAGCAGTAAGCAGGGAATTTACAAATACAAATATAAAGATGAGATGACAGAGCCAAGGAGCTGACTGTGCTGTTACGGGGAGAATTTCCCACCTTTTCCTCTGTTCCTGTATTATGTACAAGTAGAAATAAATGGTACAGGCAGAAATGCTTTTGTTCATTGAGGCGTCCATTTCTTCTTTTTCAATAATTTCATTTTTCTTTGAAAGTAAATTTTTCAATGGATTCCTTAGATAATAGTGTTAAATGTGGATTATGAGTGTGTTTCCTGAACTAGTCATCAAGCGCTGTATTTGTGGGAGTTGGCATGTTACCATATGGTTAGCATACAATCTACTAGGATAGAATTCTATGTCTAACTCCTCATTTTACTCCAGAAACCAGTGTAATTGCTGGCATACACTATATAGTGTGATTGAACAAGTGGAACTCTGCTCGAAAAAGAATGAATGCATTCCTAATCATTATTATCATTTTTATGAGCATCATAAATCAAAGTTTCATATGAGAAGGAAGATCATTTTAAAGATTTTCATGAAAAATTGTTAGAAATATTCTTGAGGTATGCTAGGACAAACTGCCTTATCTCTATTAAGATCTATACATTGTGTCACTATCAAAGCTTCACACTTTTATTAATGCACACTTTTAACAAAGCCCCTTTCTACTGAATTAAAGAGATTTATTCTACATCTGAATTCTGAATTAATGATCAAAGTCACAAGCACATGTACCACACTACTACCTCTCTGGAGTTGATTTTCTGTCCAATTGTTATGCATTCTCACAGCAGTTGCCAAGTTAATGATAACGATGTGAAACTTTCCATGATGATTATAATTGTTCAGCCTTTAGAGTAATTATATGATAGGTTTTAATAATTGATTTTTTTTGTACCCCACTGATTAGGTTTACTAAATCGCTGCATGCCATAACAGAGTAATAAACATCCTAAACTTGGATCTGAAGATGTGTATGCAAACCTTATCTTTGTAAAAGTTAATTAGCCACCATGAATGTATAGTCATTTCAGGTAACAAAATATTCCAGAACACAGTAGTTTACAATGACAATCATTTATTTTTCTCACTCACAGGTCTGCACATTTGTAGGACTCTAGAAATAGGCTCAGTAAAAATGATATGGACTTACCTATATGAAATCAGTGAGTCAAGATACAAGTGTCTGCTCATTCTCCGTGGACCTGTAGCTACTGAGCATATTCCATGGCAATGACAGAAGTGTAAAACCAAGCCAAGTCATGCAAGAACATGTTCACAATCTGCTTATGATTCATACTCTAATTTTTCTTTAGGCAAAGGACACATTAGTGCTTTTGGTTATTCCACCCACACATCAAAGGGGACAGTCAGGGACAAGGTAGAATATTCATATTTTAAGAATTATGATAATAAAGCGTGCATTGTATATTAAAGGCAATCGATTTTTAAATCAATGTAGGAGGAGCTTGATCAACAAAGATTTGGAGATGGGGGAACAGAAGACTCAAGAGATATTCTGCAAGCACTGATGAACATAGGTAAAAACCTAAGGCTCCAAGCTCACAGACTACAGGAACACGGCTGTGAAAGGAAAAGCTCCAGGGAGGTCTGTGGGATATTGATCCCACATAGTTACCACTTCATTAAGGCCAGAGCCAGGTACCTGAGGGCAGGTAAGCCTGAGGCTGCTCTTCTTCAGTAGGATCAGCAATGTGAAAGCAAAGTGCACACAAAACACAGAGTGGTGGTCAGCTACTAGCCGTGTCTGCATCTTTCCACCTCCACATGGCTTTAGTGTAGCCTTCAAGAGGTAAGTGCACTGCATTTCTTTGCCTCTTAAATTCATTAATGTATTAATTTTCCCTCTTTCCTCTCCTTCTCTTTTCCCTTTATTCGTTTTCTTCCCTTCCTCCTCTTCCTTCTTCTTCCCCTCTCACTCTGTCTTCTTCTCTGTTTCTCATTTTCTCCCTCTTTCCCTCTTTCCCTCTCTCTCTCACTGAGGATTGTACCTCAGGCCTCAGATATACTAGGCAGGCATTCTACTGAGCTATGTATACCTTCCCAAACCTATTTTCTTTCAAGTCAACTCTAACCTAAGACCTAACAGTGAAAGGCACTCTGGGTAGCATAATTTCTGATCTGCATCAAATTGACATAAAATCTATCACAGGTGAGGAAGGATACTGTCCTAACAGGGAAAGGGGAAAATATTTGCTGTGTAATAGCTGAGCTGTAATCTACATTTTTTTCTGCAGTGAATTTCACCTTTGAAGACTAGGATATTGTTCTTGCCCACTATACTTTAATTATAAAAATTTCAGATAGTGCTGTTTCACTCTAAGTAAATGTGAGAATTAAACACAGAAGATATTTATATATCCTTGCCTGATAAATTGTAAGAAATGCTGGAGTTTTCCTGTATTGAGTGACCACATCTTATGAACAAAATAGATCCAAGAAGTAATCTAGGCCTTTCTGTGACCTCTGATCTCAACAACTCCCTGACATAAGGAGGTGCTCAGTTACATCCAAAATCTACTTCCCAATAATTTCCCGAACTCCAGGTCTGCCCAAGTCTCCCTCTGATGTTGCCCGAGGGTTGCATGGATGAACTTATCTTCTCGTGGTCTGAAGTAGGTGATGCTAAAGCTACAGACAACAGGCTGGCATGCGTGCTCAAGTCAAAGGCAGGAGCTATAGATTACTCTGAAGTTAAAATAGTTGACTCTCCACAGAACAGAATGACGTGTCGACCAACTGACTATGCGGTAACTGTCTAGCTTGAACTTAACTGAGAGGGAAAGGAGGAAAGGTGAAGAGAGGGGCTGTTTATGACCTTATAAAATGGAGAGGGATCATGCCAGACTAGCATCAGATGGCTCCGTTTTCTTAGTGTCTTTATTAAAGGTGAGTGTGATCCTCTATTGAAAATAAAATTAACCAAGAGCAGCGCAAATAGTCACTGGAAGAAATAAACAAAAGAGCTTTCTAGTGTCCTTGATAACTCTACTCATGAATTGATTTGGAACACTATTAATTAATATGTTTGTTACTGTTTTTACTTGGGCAAAGACTTTGGATGTAAATGATAAGTGATACATATTTCAGGAATATACATTGTTTATCTCCTTTCAATATTATTAACTTTTTAATAAATATTTCATATTAATTTCCACCCATTGTGTTGCTTTACTCGAAACAAGAAACCTCAGTCAGGGACTATGTATTTTAAGGACTTTACAACCTAGAATTCTTTTGCTTCCTCGAAGGAAATAAATGACCACCTTTTAGATATAACTTGCTTCTGCTTAGAAGAGGATTGGTGATTTTTATGAGGTAAGTACCAAAGTAGGAAGAGAATAAAAATATGTCTAATTAAAAAAGGGGAAAATATAGTTCCAAAACAGTTGAAGTACGTGTGTCGTCAGACAATTTAGTAGCTGTGGAAGATGCGAAGGACCGCATCACCTAGTGACTTTCTGGGCTGTGCTAATCGATGAATCATCGCGTCTGGGCTTGTATGACCTGCTTAGTGGTGTTGATAGTAAGAGGACCCTCACGCTCATTTCCATTGTAAACTTCACAGCGCAGTGTCTGCTTCACGGCTGGCCTTGAGGCTCGGGGTGTCAGGCTCATTGGTTTTCACTCTCTGATCCTATCATCCCCAATGACATAGCATTTTTGAGGCACTAATGTAAGTTAGTTTTAAAATCTGTCCATGTAAAAAGGAAAAAAATAAAACAACAACAACAAACCCAAGAGTCCAGTCACTATTTTTGCTGACATAGTAGTTTTAAAGCAATGAAAATTAAACCAAACAATAAAAATGATTTAAAATATCTTTAAGACCATTGTCTAAAACTCATGGGCTTGTCAGCTGCAGAATGGATAAAAAAAGATGTGCTACTTTTATGCAATGGAATATTACTCAGCTGTAAAGAAGAATAATCTTGAGACTTTCATAGGTAAATAGAGGCAACTTGAGACCCTACTCATAAGTGAAATAAATCAAACTCACATTTGTAAATATCATATTGTCTCCCTAATGTAAAAAAAGAACTGAAAGAGTAATAAGGTCCAAAATGTACAATATATATTGTGATAATGAAAGGGCAAGTGCTCAAAAGGAAAGAACAATTGGGATACAGGAAAGGAGAAAAGAAAGAAGGGAAAAATTATGCATATGTAGGTATACTTATATATATGTGTATGTATATATATACAAGATAGACAACTATACTACTAATCTCTGTTAGTTCATCCTAAAGAACAGTTTGTGCTTTCATTGTTTGATTGTTTGATCAGTTTTTCATGCCTAAATCTCATAACCTGAGCAGCTACTTCTAAGATAACAATATGCAATATATCAACTAGTGTTAATTTCCTACTACTTGTTTGAAATTCTGGTTTGTTTCTGTCCTTTTTTCTGTTTTGCTTTTTAAAATTAAAAAAAAAAAACTCATGGGCTTCAATGTTAAAGTAACGTTGACAAATCAGAAAGAATGTGAAATAATGCAAATGTCTTAACGAATTTTAAATCATGAATTTAAATATGAGTTTTCTATCTTAGCTTTTAATGTTATTTGGGGGAATTTTTGCCTTCATTGTGACTAGTGTATGAGTTTGACAGCTAGTCTTGTATCAGCAGGGAAATTATGTTGGCTAAAGAGGCTCTAGTTCTGTTTTGGCTTAAACACCCCAACTTCAATGCAGTGCACAGCAAAAATATAACTTGCTATTCCAAACAAGTTTGCTCTTCCAAACCCACACATTCTGAGCGGCATCAGCTTTGAAATTCAAATGCCAGATAATTTGGAAATCACTTTCGAGGAGAAAATATATTGTGAAGCATTCTCCCTTGCCTGACTGGATTGATGACAAAGCCTTTGCATATTTACCAGTTAGAAAAGGCAGCGAGCAGGAAAGGCCCTCGTTGCTGAGATAAATTGGCCATCTTGGCCTTTTTGGGATGTGGGTGCCTGCCAAGGTTTCACAGAGCATCCTTGCTAGGAAGCTTAAAGCCTCAGAAGGCACTGTCCTGAGACTCAGGAGGGAATCATAGCATTTACCTTATCTCCCTTAACCCTATGGTTTGTTTATCTGTAAAATGGCAAGAATAACCTGTCCCTTTTTTAGAGGGTTGTGGTGAAGAATAAAATAACAGACAGAATCTCTGTACAGGACTTGGAATACCTTAGACACATGCTATATGTTTAAGTTTTCTGTCCGTTTTTCCAGGTGCCAAGCTTGCTTGATTACTAGCAAATTACATGAATCCACAAGCAAGTACATGGAAGATAAGAGAAATTAAAGCATTGGTATTGCAAGCAAACACGATACCTATCTAGTTACTCTGCCTGTTAAAGTGATCTATTGACTACATTTCACCTGTCTTTCTAATTAAAAGCTTATTTAATATGTTCTAATCATTCTAAATGCCTTTGGTTAATTTACCATATATTGATATTTTAGGCACATTTCAGGCTTTTTTAAAATATATTTTAGCTAAAGACTCCTACCATGCATAAAATTTTATACCACGTATAAAATTTATATGATCTTATAAATAATGAGAGTGTTTTGACATCTTTGAAGTATAAGCATTTTTTTTTTACCCTAGGGTATGCAAGTTGGAAAACTAAAGACCTTTAGCCACCTCCTCTAAAAATGTCTATATGAAATCCTAAATTTATTAGTTTAGTTTAATTTTAACTTTTTTTCAGAGCAATGTGAGTTTTAAGCAAACTAGTTTTTAGGGAAAGCACTGTTTTTGATGAAATGCTCATTCACCATCTTGGATATCTAGTCCCCTTACAGAGCACCCACAACTTCAGAGATACTGTATTTCACCACTTAGATCATATCAACTGACTTATGGGCTGAGGTGGACTCACTAGTCAGATGCCAAACACTTCAGATGATTAAAAATGGTGAAATAGGAAATGTCTTGACCTGCAGCCTAATACAGCAGGAATGTGGCCAGATTTCAGGAATGTGCTTGTCCTACCACCCGTTTGCCCCCTGCAGCACCCCATTTCTTTCCCTGCTTGTCACCTGTGTCTTTGTGATTAGTCCTCGCCCCAGCCCAAGCCAAGCACCTTCAGTAGAGACCAGTGCTTTCCCTGCCTGTCCCATGATGGTCTGAGATACATGAGTCTTCAATCAGTTTTGAGAGAAGAAACAAGTGGGGCAGTACTTTGTACAAAGTGATGAACAAACTTTGCCTGATTCCCCAATTCAAAGCACATCCAGCCGAATTCTTTCAGCTATGGAGGCGACTATTCTATAATTTCAAGGCATTATAGATCCCAAAGTAGGTTAGAGATACCTGCTTCACTCCTGCTGGTATCTGCTTGGGTGACGACCTCACTTTCATCCTTCTCGTGTTTCAGTATCGCACTTTCTCAAAGGAGCCTAACCTGGCTACGCTATTTAATGCATCCCTCAAACTCCCAATCCCCATTACCTGTTCTCGAATTTCTTTCTCAGAAAATCCTTTCACCCTCCAAAGTCCTGTGCCATCTAAAATGTGTTGATTTGCTTTGTTCACTGATATTTCCCAAGTGCCTTCAGTAGTGCCAGCATATGGTAAGATGTCAAGCAACATGTATTACACATGGGAGCAGAAGATACTCAAGGAGTAGCTCTAATTCTTACATCCTAAGGCAGCAGCTACAATTTCAGCATTTCACATAGACACCACAAGGTTGGAAAAGCAAGGGCCTAATTGCTACAAAATAAACTGATCCACATTCCAGCTTTCTCATCGAAAAGAGTTTTGCCACAGTGGCCAGGCTCCCATGGGTTCATTTTTTGTTTGTTTGTTTTGGGTTCCTCTCATTGCACTGCTTTCTCTCTTCTGCCTTTTTTTCCACCATCTTTCACAGTTTTTATGCTTAACCATGCTACACCTTGTGCCATTATCTATCTCAACAGGAGTAAAGTTCAAAATTTATGGATGTGGCACTAAATTCAGAGTGCTTGGAGGTTTTCTTTTTTTTTCAATCTTGATTCCATTTTCTAGCTATATTCTATGCTGCAACTCAATATTCCCATTGAATCTTCTTTGTAGGGCTGTTGTGTGTATGAATAAGAACTTATGTGAACCACTTATAACAGTGCTTGGCATATAGTAAACTCCCAAGAATAAAATGAAAATTATTTTATTTTTGGCCCAAGTGGACTATAAATTTCTTTAATGTAGGAATCACTGGGCTTCTCATTTGTTCTGTATCTCCTTTGGGTCATAATGGCAGTAGTATACAGTACTTACTCAATGATTTTTTGACTTCTCAGTGCACTGTCTGGTCTGTCTTAACTACAGTGAAAACAAACACTCTCATGATGTCCCTAAAGATATCTACAAAACTATAAAACAAAAATGAATTTCACACACTATGATGGCACTAGTTCTTATGACATTAGTCTTCTTTATCTGCTATTTCACTGTATTCAGTTTTGGTTAACTATAGTCAACCTAACCTGAAATTATTAAATAGGAAACTGCAGAAATAAACAATTTGTAAGTTTCATATTGCACATCTTTTTGGGTAGCGTGATGGAATCTTGTGCTATCCTGCCTTGCCCTGCCCTGCTCCAAATATGAATCATCCTTTTGCTGAGCATATCCGTACTGTATATGCTACCTGCACGTTAGTCCTCAGTTGACATCTCAGTAATTACATTGACTTGTGATCTTTCGGTACTTGTGTGTAAATAACTTTTATTTTATTTAATAATGGTCTGAAAGAGCAGAAGTTGGAAATGCCAAAGACCAGACATAAAGTGCTTCCTTTAAAAGAGAAGGTGAGAGTTCTTGGCTCCATGAGGAAATAAAAAGTTTGTATGCCAAAGTTATTAAAATCTGTGGTAAGAATGAGTTCTCTACCTGTAAATTTGTGTAGAAAGAAAATAAATTCATAACAATTTTATGGTCCCACCTCAAAGTGAAAAAAATTACAGGAACGGTACATGGTAAGTGCTTAGTTAAAATGGAAAAAGCATGAGTACATACACACTTACACACATACACATACACACATCTGTGTAATTTGGTGCTATTCACAGTTTCAGTTATTTCCTGAGCGTCTTGGGCTGGGCTCTTTGGATATATCCTCAGTGGTTAAGGGAAACTACTGTTTACCCACAGTTCTTTGTAAAACTCAGAATAAAATTACTTCATATTGTTGGTTCTTAGCACCATTAACTTCTTGGTTCTCTGCTTTAAACCACATATGTTTGGTTTTTATTCATTTGGGTCTTGTTTGCGATATTGCAATCAGCCACATTAAAGTACTTATTACCTTGCTTAAGTATCTTCTGTCTAGGCTACTTGATAATATTTTATGGTTCACCCACCAGGTGCTCTTTCTACTCTTCTATTGCATTAGTGTCAAATAAAGGTAAAAGTTGTTTCAGAACTTCGGCCATCTGGTGCAAATGAGAGACTTCCCCCTGAAGATAGCACAGGGGTCCAGCGGACATATGTGTGATACTTACCAGTTTTTGCCTACTTCTCGTCAAATGATGTTGTCAATACTTCCATAAACCTTGAAGGAGCACCTTGTCAACTCAAGAATTCATTCTCTCTCTCGTATCTATTTGAGACATCTATTTCATCAGCTGAACTGAGCATTGTTTCTCATAAGCAGGAATCCAGTATGTTTTTATCCTTCACAATATGTAGTATAAGACTGAGCCTGCCAGAGACAGTCAGGAAGTGGTTTCCAGTGTGATTGGCTAGAATGCCAATGCATATGGCAAGCAGCTGTGTTCCTGATGGTCCTGGTTCCTAGATAATAACTGTATTCCCTGGTTCAATGTGGAAAGGAAAAACAAAAATGAGTTTAACTAATTCTGATTCTAATGTTCTTTTCTATAATTAAGAAGGTATCTTAATTTTTGTTTTTAAATTTTCTGTTCCTATTTTCCATTTATTGTAGTTGTGGACTTTCTGTAAACGTTCCTACCCCTCACTAATTTGTCATAAACCATTCCAGTGGGTCTAGGGATTTGCTGGCAATGTGCACCATTTTCAGAGTTGATGAGTTTAAAAGCCATTGTCCGAGAGTTGTTTTAAACCCTTTTTCACGTGTCCCCCAGATACTCTGTCTCTTCACATCTTGGCAAGATTTTCAAATTTTTCCCCTTTCAAAAGACCCAAGTAATAGTTAAAAGTATGTTTTATTTGTCTGAGAACCTCACCCTTGTGGTCAACCCTTCAAATTGTTTATATTTGTGTCCACAGTCCAATTGGTTAATTTTGCCCTATTTATTTGAAAATAAAAGGAAAAATAACTAAATGAAAGTCTTCTGAAAAGAGAAAAGGCTTTATTCTCCCTATCATTTATACAAAACAGAACATTTTTGTTCACTATTGGGGAAAAGGTTTTATTTTCTTTAAATTCAAAGTGTGAAACTTTTCATAACTCATGTAATAATTTGATGGATTCATTCAATTCAACTTAGCATTAAAGTGGAGACTACTCCAGCATATATAATTATTGTTATTTGACTAAAAACATTTTTTCTGTCTCTTTACCTATTTCTCACCTAATTAAACATAATGAGGAACACTTCTTTTATACTGCATCAATGCCTCCCTTTGAAACTCTGCAGCATAAGCAGCCTACTGTGCCTCAGTAAGTTTGAGTGGCGATTATGAATTATTAATGCTCCTTTTTACTTTATTCCACTCAGCTTCATATTGGCAACATTGATGATAAGGTCTAGAACCAAAGAAAGAACTTAGACTTGTAGGGTTGATCCATTGGAGGTGGGGCACAAAGTGGAAGAACATTGCCTAGACCAGTCCTATCAGATAGGTCTTAAGGTTGGGGTAGGACGCAGGCAAATCTGCATGTAATGGGAGGAGTTGTGACCAGATGATAAAGGTGAATGCCTGAGGACAGACAAGGCACACAGTCCACCAATGATAATCCAAGCTATGGGCAAGTCCACTCAAAGGAGCTAGACCTAAGCGCCAGTGAACTGTCACGGCAGGAGAAAGCAGTGATGTTCATACAGATAGTGAGACATCAACCACACTGGAAGGCATCAATTGTTGATACAGAATACCAATCGTGGATGTCATAAGTACATAGGAGATGACCACTCCCTAGAACAAGACAGGCTACACCCAAAGGACAAAAGGTATGCAGGGAATGGAACGTGGATGAGTTGAAATGAATTATATTTCCTAGTTCCTAATTATATCCTCTAATGGTTTTCATCCATTCCATTCTTCAAAGAAGTAAGAACTTTATTAGATCTTCCTCTTCTTTCTGGAATTTTCCTAGGGCCATTCATTCCCAGTCTTTTCTAGCACCAAATACTGCCCATGTTATCAGTCTCTTGTTGTATCACCTTGTATGACTGCCTCACAACCTTGTGACTGTCACAATATTTAGAGCAGAGAGCTTGACATTCTTGGAAATAAAGATAAAATGAAACTGCAATGGTTGATACACCATGTCTACTTGAGAAGTTTAGAAGTTTAATGAAGGAACACAGCAGGGTACCAGGGTCCTTACTTTGTAAACATCCTCATCCTGTACAAGAGGAGGGCACAGGGATGTTGTGAGTGCTACGCCCAGCCTAGGAGGTGGTAGCCTATTTACAATATAAGGGAGGAAAAGAGGCTTGCTTTCCCCACCCTTTTTATTCTTGCTGCTTTCGCTGTTTTCTGCTACCTTGAAGTCTTGTCCCTGTGCAATGCCACCCCGCCTTGGAGTCAGCTGATTACTAGCTGAAACCTCCACAAGCTGTGAGCTAAACTTTTCCTTCTTTAATTTTAGGCATTGGCTATTTTGTTTCAGCAATGAAAGAAAAGTAACTAAAACAGAGATCTACTACCTATCTGCTTAAAGAGGTTTCATACTACCAGGGGAAGGTAAGACCAGAACAAAGGAGAAAGTAGAGCATAGAAATAGCATTGTGAGCATTTAGAGCACAATAGGTGTGAAAATGTTTGCCAATTCCCTGGTGAAGTGTCTTGGGAGCTGAAGAATTGTTGTTCAAGAATGAAGTAACAAGCAACACCCTGTACTGAATATTGAAGGAGAGAAAGGGGAGCAAGAGACCTTGAGATTTAGCAAGAACATTAAGCTCTTCAGATGTGAGACAACTCTCACTTTTGAGAGAGTACTTTGTGCAGAAGTGATAGGGTGCTATGACTGTAAGACTGAAGAAAGAAGTCTACAGCTCTCCTTCACTGCCTATAGAGAAGAATTATCTTAAAGACTTTTACCCCTGGAAGCTTCTTTTCCTGGAATGTATTGTTGAAGAGCTGTAAAACTTATGAAAGCATGAATTATAGGTGTCATCTATACTTAGCTCACAGTTCTATAGAGCCTGCTGTGTTTTTGCAAAATGTTTGAAGCTCCTGTATTATTAAATGTTTTTCATCTAACCTCCCACATCTCACTTGCTAAGATCACATCCGACACTGGCACTGAAGTAGTTATATTCTCCAGAACGCATTTTTGCTTTCCCTTGTTGAGTTTTGGCTCACCTTATGTCTTCTATCACAGATGTGCACCTTCATTTGCCTTTCAGAAAAGTGCCAAATTTTGAAATCTCTGCTATTTATGATGTGTGTATGCAAGAGAGAAAGACAGAGAGAAAGAGAGAGAGAGAACAGAGAGAGAGAGAGAGAGAGAGAGAGAGAGAGAGAGAGAGAGAGAGAGAGAAGCAGAGGCAGAGGCAGAGGCAGAGAGACAGGATTTTTTAAATTATGGAGTTAATTTTTTCACTTAACAGAATGTTATGAATACAACATTAGGAAATAAACAGTAAACCTACATTTTCATTGTTCTAGACATTTACTTACTGGTGAACAAAGAAGAATAATTTTTTTGTTTACTAGCTTTACTAGTGAAGTAACTTATCCATATTCTTTAGCTTTGTGCATTTTTTGACTATCTTCAGATGAAATTCTGGAAGTAACATTGTTCACTGTATACACAGTTTGAAGTATCATATTACTGATAGCCAAATTATCTCCCTCTGGATATACACTTGTTCTCTTTACATATATTTATACTCCTACCAGCTGGTAAGAGATGT
>RJWM01031635.1:0-22246 GCA_004363535.1 Dasyprocta punctata | reverse complement strand
TCCCCGCCTTGGACCCATCTAACCTCATGGTTTTACTGTATAAAAGTCCCTAAAAATGACAGAGTCTTGGGCAACCCGCTCGGGCCCCCTTCTGTCCCTCAGACAGAAGCTTTCTTTCCCTCAATAAATATATCTTGCTCTTATCCTCCGTCGTTCCTAAAATTCATTCTTCGATTTTAGAGAACACGAACTCGCGCCAAACGTATAGTAGGTTGGGAGTTTCATTCCCCCATATCATTTGGAGGTCTGGGATCATTTTTCCTATATCACCACGAGGCTAGTAACAATCTTTCATAGCTGTATGAAACCTTTGTATGGGCATTTTTACATCAAAAACCTTATTGTATTATTTCTTTTGATGATGACCAATGTGAACATATTACAATAATATTTTATATAACTTTACTTGGGGTGTCTCCCTTAAGGCTATGGAGATCACTGGGGCCTCCAATCAATGAACAAGAACTGGTTAAAAATGTTACCAGGTGACCACTTTCTTATTCAGCAATCTAAGTCCTGTCCAATAATCCCCCCTCACCCCAAGGGATTTTGTTTAATAATCATCTTAATAATATATATTTTTTTACTTATGACAACTCCAATTGTAACATTTAACATATTATTTTTGAACAATGAGAGACTCTCAAGTTACGATAAACAACAATTGTTTTGTTTTGTTGGTACTGAGGATCAAACTCACCACCTCACGTCCACCAAGCAGGCACCCAAGCTACTGAGCCAAACTCCCGGCCCTTATCCAAATTAAATTTTGATGAAATGATCAAAGAATGTAAAAAAAAAAAGGAAAAAACAAATTGTTGAGCTCAAAATAAAAGGAACAGCTATTTACAAAATGGACAAATGGACAAATATGGACAGACAATTTGTACAGATTCGAACAGGCATAGAAACAAACACAAAGTTCTGGTGTCCGCAAGAGTTAGATGTCTAAGTTTCTGGGGGCTATTTATACATTTGTATCATGCCCCTTTGCTGAACTAGCTCGCTTCTTAGGCCCCATGTCCTCGGGCTTGGAACACCTGTCACCTCCAGCACCTCATGCCCTCAGGGGGTTTCTTAGGCACTCCGTGCCCTTGGGCACTCCTCTCTGGGCACTTGTGCTTTTGGCCCCACAGCTGTGAAGGGTCACTAGCTCAGCTGACTCCCAACAACACCTTAACAGACTGGAAAAGCAGACAAACAAACACACAGGCAGACTGACAAACATATTACACAATCAGAGTGCACTCAAATATATTTTAGCCAAATTGAATTATGTTAATTTTTACAATCATAGAATTTGTAATTATAAATATACTAGTCAGATTTATTGTATGTCAATTAGCAGAGATCGCTTATAGAAGAATTTGGAAAGGACAAAATCTTATCTATAATTAACATATATTTTTATCATAAGACTTAGCATATACTCTTATCTATTTAGACTTCTGGTTTTATTGTTTGTTGCCATCTTCTGGGCATCTTGGGTCAATTAAGTTTGGCTCTAGCTTCAACCATTTATATCGGTTGTGGTGTGGTCTCCAAAGAATCACCTTCATAGGACTGAGCATCTGTTTCTTGAGGGGTGGAATCAATTCCTTTTCTGGGTTTGGATCCATGATACAGCCAGACAGCACACTGACACCCAGATAGGCCATTTAGTATTTCCTGGAAAAACATAAACATACCCTGGACCCCAAATTAGCACTTGACTGGATACTTTGATGGCCCTGTATGAAGAACTTTCCAAAGGACTCTTCTTAGCCTGTATTTGATTGTATTATCTTTCTGCTGTGGTAGTTTTGTTACAGGAAACTGAGTTAGATAGAAATATTATAGGCAATCGGGAAACTGGCACAGACGACCAGATGTCTTGTGACCTTGGAAGAGACACACACCTCTTGCTGTGGGCTAGATATCAAGACAAGAGGCAGACAAATGCACCCATATCCTAAGGATTGATATTCTAAATAGTTCTCTATCACCCTAAGGAAGTCAGGAGTCAGCATCCCAACCCCCTAGAGGAAGAGTCACTTCTGTTAAGCATCTCTGCTTACTATGTGACTCACCTCCCTATTTGTCCTTTAATCAATTTTACCTGAGCAATTAATCTTATTGATTAACCACGGTCATGTCCCACTTTACACCTGTCTGCCTTGCAAGTTCCCAGTTTTCCCCATCTTGGTTTTACTCTATAAAAGTCCCTAAATATGGTAGAGGCTTTGGCAACTCACTCAGGACCCCTTCTGTCCCTCAGACAGAAACTTTCTTTCCCTCAATAAATATATTCTGCTCTTACCCTCCGTTGGTCCTAAAATTCATTCTTCAATTTTAGAGAACACGAACTCGTGCCGGACATGTAGTAGGTTGGGAGTTTCATTCCCCTATATCATCTGGAGGTCTGAAATCATTCCCCCATATCAGTTTCATCTTTATTGGAATTTAAAAAATTTTAAATGGTATACGCTGCCAAGTGAAATCTATTATGAGGTGAACTCCCTCTTTTGGTTTTTGAAATTTAAATTGTGAGTATGTTTAACTAGTTTTAGACCTGAAGATTATAAGAAATTTTTGTAGTAAGGTATAGAGAAAAAACTGCATTGTGTATTTAAACACCTTGGGCTCTCTCTTGCTGTTTTGACACACAGGTTGTGATCCTGCTCTAGCCTAGAGGCCCCACTATTGCTGGGGATGCAAGCAACAGTGCAGTGTAAACTTTTGATGCATAAAGTGTGTGCTTAGGTGATGGGAAAAACCTGGTTGGCTTGGGTGTACCAGAGCTATGCCTCACTTCTCCTGAACCATGTCCTGCCTTCTGGCCCTGGCTGAGTGCTGCAGTGCTGCCGGTGGGGCAGCCACTGAAAGGTTTGACAGGCCCGAGGGGAATTTGCTCCTCAGCATAAGGGAGGCAGGGCTGCAAATCTCAGCTACTAAGCACAGGATCCACCTCTCAAGCCAGGCCAGGCTGCCCAGGGGAAGTTCTCTGTGCCTTACACCACTTACATGTATTTTTAAAGTCAAAATTCTGAAATGGTTTTAAACCCTGATGACTAGAAATCAAATTTTGGAATATCTCTCTGACCTATTGAAGGAAGTCTCCTCCACACCCTTGTGGCTACTATTCTAAATTGATCATAAATTTGTAACTCAAAAGCAAGTCAATTTGCATGTGGCAGTAAAGATGTGCCTTACATCCCTCCAGGTTAAATCAATTTAGCACTTTTACAAGGTTAAGAAACATTGCTCACACCTGCAGATCTGCAGTTGTCACATCCAGAGGCCATGCCATAGGCCAATGGCACTGGGCAATTACTGAAGCAATTGTTCCTGTGTCTAAAAGCCCTTTAAATGCTTTTTTCTTTAATTATCAATTTTATCTAAGGGTGATCCTGCTTAATCATTGAACCCAGTAAGTATCAAAAGACCCAAAACCCTTAGATACTCTTTCTTTCTTTACAGATTTTCCAATTTTTGTCAAGGGAAGAGTAACCAATTAAGCAATAAAAGAATCTGGGGAGATCTGAACCCTGTTTTGAGTAGATCGCACCATAACCTTGATTTTCCCTTTGCAGTTGAAACAAGCAACATTGTTTCTTCATCTCTTTTGTTTGGGCCAAGCTCCAGGCTTCCTGGAGCTCTTTGGTTCCTTCTCCTGCTTGGGGTCCTGTGAGAAGTAGTAAGAGGAGCAGAAAGTGGCAGTTTCTCCCTGTTAAATAATCCTTTAAAATCTTTAGAGGTCCAGCTAGATCTGTGTTGGTTTTTTACCTAATTTTGTTCTAAACTGTTTTCCCATTGCCTCTGAAGTATGTAAATTTACAATTCCTTCTTCTGGAAACAGACTGAAGAAATTTAGCAAGTCAGTGTAGTGTCAGTGTATTGAAAACTAAAATTGACATAAGAAAGCAAAAAAGACCTAAATAAACGTAGAGTTACATTAATCACAAATTTGAAACAAGTACCCCTGAAGTAAATAATTTTGAAAAACAACAGCACTTGAGAATTTACACTATCAGATATCAAGACTCACTACAAAGCCATAGTGAGACAGTGATATGCTGGAGTCAATTATCAGCTCGTGAAAGCCAAATGTTGAATTTTTAGAAGTTTTGCAGGTTAGTTGTTGTCACATTGGTTATTCGAAATTGTCTTTTGTGAGAGTATTTTGTGAACAAAAATCAGCAAACCACAAATCAGGACATTACCCCCTAACCACTAAGAGCCTGCCGGGCCAAGCAGGGCCGTGCCATCTCAGAGAAGTTGTCTGGGTTGTAGCACCTCTACTCTTTGGCAGGCCTGTTGTAGGCCCTGCTGGAAGTTTTGCTTCTGGAATAGGAAGGCTTTAAACATCAGTTTTAAATTTACCTTGAGTGGCCCAAAGACACCTTCATCTACACTTTAGACAGATAGTAGAAGGTTTTGTTGAAGGGACAGAGAGTGGCCATGTTGCCCTACAGATGCAGCAGCACAACTTTTGGCAAAATGTCCCCTCACCCTGCAACAAAAATAAGTGGCTTTGTATTTTCTTTTTCCTTTAGGCCATGAACTGATGACCTGAGTGATTATAATTTGTCTCTGACTATTGGGGATTGGAAGGTTAGTAACCAGGTAGATACACTGAAAATCCTCTATGTAACCCCTCACCCATCTGGCTTCTTTTAGCATCAATTGCAAAGGAAATGGAGACACCATCTTGACTCCCTGAGAGGTGGAAGTTCCAACCTGTGACACAGCAAAATTTGTTTGAGCCAAAAAGGCAGGAGTTGCCACTTGTGGCTCAGTTGAGGTTATTGGAGTGGCTGTCATTCCACCATCTTTTTCCTGCTGGAGACTCAATTCTAAAACAGTACCTGGAGCCAATTCCACTGTGGTTGTCTCAAGAAGCTTAAGATTTTTAAGACCCTGTCCACAGAAGGAATGTAAATACTGGGATCAAGCATGCAACAATCAGTTCCTTACACATTTGTGATTCTTTTGAATAAGTTTGTCCCTTAATAATCAATATACCTCTTTTCTTTTTTTTTTTTTTTGAAAGGGAAGGGGTTTCTTACAGGCCCATTTTTAACTGGCCCTAGAGAAGAAGGGAGTTTCAATGCCCCACGCTTTACACCTGGTGAAGCCAATATCAATACACTCCAGTGATGACTATTGACTTATACCAATTCACTTCTCCTCCTAGTTGCATGCACATGAGAAGTGTCTCCTCGCCCTCAATCTCTTACCCCATCTCTGTTCTGGTGTCATATGCTGTGACCCATGCAGCTCCTGAGGTTCTTGGGGTGAAGGACTGTGAGAGGATAAGAAAAATAAAGAGACAAAGCTGGGGTCAGGTGGAGCCCTTATCCTCCTGAGGGGAGGAAAGGTACTGCTCAACCAATGCTACATTTTTATTTATATACCCAGAAGGATGATGTCAATTTCAGTCCCTCTGCCTAGCAACCCAGGCCTGGATTGTTTAGGAGCCTCCATTTTTTCTGGGCTGTAGCAACTTTTTCACGTGGTTGATCCAGGTGCTCTTTGTTACTTTGGTAAGGTTATGTCTGGGTCATTTTCCAGCTTCAATGGCTCCCAACACCAATATCCAATGCAATTTTATTTTTAAATGCAATTTAGGTAAATTCTTTTGTATTTATTAGTGCATGTTTGCAGTGCATACATTTTATAATCATCTTTAGAGGTGGATACATGTACATAGTACAGCTTGTTTCTTTTTTTAAATCCCTTTGCCTACCCCTCCCTCACTCCTCCTATAGCTCCCCTTTCCTCTTTTATATGCTCATTGATATTATTATTCTTATTTCATGTTTAAGGCCTATAATGTTCACATTCACTGAGACTATTAAGTAAGACCTCATACCTGGCATATATTCACTGTACCTATTACTACATCCCCCCACACCCTTGGTGCCTTGCCCCCCTTCTCATTTGCAAAAGATCCAGCCCCTTGTCTTCTTGTAATCCTCTTTTAGTTTTTTCTTAGTTTGTACTTTGCCTTGCTCAAATGAAAGAAAACATACAATATTCAAACTCATGGTCTGACTTATTTCCCTCAACACTACATTGTCCAGGTTCATTCATTTCCCTACAAACGTCTCATATCTGTTCCTTTATAACCAAGTAGTATCCTATTGTACATAGATACCACATTTTCTTTACCCAGATGTCTGTTGATGGGTACACAGGCTGATTTCAGGATTTAACTGTTATGAATTGTGCTGCTATAAACACTGTCATGCATGTACCACTCTGCTATGCTTCAGTGAAAAGGGAACACTCCTAGATTGTTGGTAGGACTGTAAACTAGTAAAACTGTCATGGAAATCAGTATGGAGATTTCTCAAATAACTAAAATTAGAAATTTCATATGAACCCTGCTTAGCAACTTCACCATTGTGCTTTTTGAGCCAGCTTGTTTTTCCAATCTCCTAGTCATACTCTGGGCAAATATGATTACACTTGTTCTATGTATAGCTTATTAATGTCCAACTATTTATTAGGAGAATTATAATTAGAAAGCTGTCATTTATTCACATTATTCACTGACAAGCCATGAAAATCATTTGTGGCTTCTATTAATGTGCATAAAGATATGAAATGTAGGTCCTAAGGTATCATTTCTTCATATACATCTTCTAGTACTATACAGTCTCTTGATTAGTTTTTTTAAATTACTTAGATTTGACTTTTATAATAATTGAAAAGAGTATAGCATACTAAAAATATATTTCTGGACCAATCAGATTTTTGGTTAAGAAAATTTTGTTACAATGGATCACTGTTCACTAATGTTTGTGCTATTGCTACTTTTGCTAACAGAGTTTGGGCAACATTATTCTTCCTTTTAGTAAAATATGAATATATAACATTTGATTCAGATAATATTCAAGCAATAATAGCAAAATCAATCAAATCATACTTATTCAGATGATTGAGAAATTGCTTCTTTTAGAAAAACAGTACATTTCCTTTCAGACAATTTCGTTTTCAACTTTAATCCAGCAGTTAACTATAGTTTTTCATGTGATGGCTAAGTATTATTTGATGATTGCATATACCAAATATCCAAATAAAATGTCATAGCTTTATATAGTTTCTACTCAATGATTAATTGAAATATAGACCTGTACTTTATTAAGTATATGGAAGTGAGGGCAGCAAATTTGCACTTTTCCAGAATCTACATTCAAAGGTTGCATGGAGAGTGATAACATAGATATTTTTAAATAAAATCTCCACTATCTGAAGCAGCGGAATATTGTATCATTCCTACTTTGGAGGGAATGAATGTGTATGATTTTTTGTAATTACTGGTACATATAAGATGATCTTATTTTAATAACATTGCTTTTAAATTTTTTATTTTATTTATATTGTTAGAATACATAATTATACATATATCACTTTATAATATTTTATTATATTGATATTTATTACATTGATAATCCTTTTTATAAGACCATATTACTATTTACTCTCTTTTTGTTCCTAAGTTTACAACAACATATGTGTCTTTGTTCTGACTTCAAATATCGAATTGGATTAGAAAGTAGCACAAATTGCCACAAAAGAAAATATTAAAAGATCTAATAGTATAAGTGTATTATAAAATACTGAGTTGATGAGTCCATCTATATAAACTTCCATTTAAAAATATATGAATTTTCATATCTTAAATATTTTAATTTTTATATATAAATGCCAGATTAAATTATGTGGAAAACTAGTCTATCTTGCTAAAAAGTAGTATTTATTATGTCATTCTTAAACATTTTTATAGTTTTGAGAGTTTTCTCAAAATGCCTTTTTAAAAACTTAGAATATCCAGACATTCAAATGTAGGAGATAGAGCATCTCTAATTTAAATCAAGCTTGTTTTCTGTTTGGGGCATTCCTCAAAATGCTCCCCATCCTCTCTTCCCTCCAATGCATTTAAATTGTGGGGTTTTGTGCTGTAAAGGAGCACATTTTTCACAGGGTAATTCTTTGTTTCATATCATTAAACTCTAAGATTTTCTCCTGCTTTAAGAGAGTAATAAACCCTTGCCATCAGGCATGGTTCCCTCTGTATTTCACTCCAACTATTAAACCATTTCCATAGATAAAGGGAATGAATTTCTTTCTCACTCAATTTATTGAGAATAGTTAGCTCAGTTGCATGTTTACACACTGTATTCTTTTCAAGGAGTGGTGAGATTTAAATAGGCTACATGTATTTATGAGTTATTGAGACATACATGTGTATTTCTCTACAACTGGTCAGAAATTGATTATACATTGTGAGATTACACCTGAAAAAAAGCATTGTGAAACTTGTAGTTAGAATTACTGCATTTATTTTTGTGGGACTGTCTGTCATTGAGATGAAGATGTCATCTAGGTTTGGTTTTGTGCCCTGAAATTAACAGTGTTCCTCCTTCGCATTTTTATTCCCAAAGATGCTAATTGTTCTTCCAGTACTTTGTTTAATTTTTGTGGGGTTTGCTATTTTGCATGTCATCTGTCTTCCAGAGTTTCTGTCAGTGATCTACGAGGTAGCTGATTGCTCCTGTCAGCCTACCTGAAAGATCCAATGAAAATGAACACCCCTGAAACTGCATTCAAGCAATGCGGGCTTCTGATGTGTTCATTTTCACGCCCCTCTTTGGGTACACTCTATTACTTTCATCTTGTGTGCTATTTTATAATGTGACCTTAGTCATAAAAAAAAATCCTACTTGAATTTTAAGTGGTAGTTAAGAGAAAGTAATGTTGTGAAAAAGGAGAAAATAAAAAAGGAAAATAGGTTTTCGTCTTAAGGCATTGCTTGTTATACACAACAGTGTTAATCACAGCCAGAATAAGACTTTCAAATCTCGACAATGTAATACATCAGTGCCCCTGAGATTTTGGTAAGAGAAATGTGTTTTTATTTTATAGAAAACATAACTTCTTTGATAACCTTGTTTTTCTTTGTTGCATAAAATATGAGTTTATACGTGTTTACTTAGTCTTTAGTTGACTTGGCTTACTATAATATGATGGCATTTAATGTGAAATGAGGACATGGTATTAAGAATATTGTCACCTCTGAACAACTGTATGTGAGAACATACATTTGAAATGTTCCTGAAATTTTCTGAAGAACTTCCCACTGACTCATGTGAAAATTTTCTCCTATGTCCATTTTGTATTGAATATACATCCAGATAACATCTGTTTCAAAATTTTTATGAAGCTGAAATATCTAGAAACTTATTGAAATAAAAATTTGTTTCTTTTGTTCTTGAATTTTCTTCCCTCATATATTAAAAAAATTCAGTTGTTTTCAGGAGTCATTGCTTCTGAAAAATGTGGCAGACTGCAATGCAGACCAAAATAGAGGTTTGACCTCTGCAAAAGGATAAATATTTGTGTCCTTTCCATATCATATGCTACAACTTTAATCTCCAGTATTATGGTGCTTGGAGATAGACCTTCTGTAAACTAATAAAGGTTGTATTAGCTTTCCCATGATGAGATCAGTGTCTTCCTTAAAGGAAGAGATAAGAGATCTCCCTCTACTTATGCATGCAAATGATAGAAATTCATGGAGAACATAACCAGGAAGGGTCTTTTCACCAAAAAGCCCACCACAATGACATTATGGTGTAAGGTTTGCAGCTTAAGAGCTGTCACCCACGTGATCACTATTATGTCTGTCTGAACCAAGGCAGAATTTATTTTGCAAAATAAATATCCAAATGATTCAGCTAAACTAGCAGGGTCCAAGAAGAAAACTAAAATCAAATATTTGAGGCCAAGCAAATGGACTGAAAGGTGAGATTTCAGTAAACAAGGGAAGGGAAAAGTCCTTCACATTCTGCCTGCTTCCTTATAAAGGCAGGAGAAAAGTGAGACTTTAAAATGAAAATGAAATCCAGACTGAAACAAGCATAGAAATAGTTTCCTGTATGTTTCAAGATGGCAGGGAAGAAGCCTCAAAGAGCCACTATAGCAGCAGAGCAAATGGAACTACATACATGTTTTACACACATCTACTGGGATGGTACAATCCAAATTACAATTTAACTGCTATCAAGTCAGTTTAAAAAAAATAATGAAATGCAATATTTTTATACCTAAATTTTCATTCTTCTTTTATTAACTACTATAAAAATATAAGTAGGTTTAAAGATGGGAGAGAAAAAATTGTTTCATGTGCAGAAATATTTGTGAAACATTCTCACCTCAAAAATATGTCAAGTCAATGTAAACATAATAAGCAGTAATATAGAATTTCACAAAATATAATTATTAAAACATAATTTCAGTTAATTTAAAAATTTTTGCCTATCATTTAAATGCTTTTTAATATACCAATAGATGTGAACAAATTTTTCAAATTGATTATAGTACTTTCAAATTTAGTAGAAAAAGCATATTGCTAGTATTAAAAGTGTTCTTGAGATAAGACTCAAAAATAGTGACCATCTTTCCTAATATAGACAGAACTAGTTATCGCTAACACTGGCCTATTATTAATTTCCCATAGAGAATGTTTCGTACTCAACTTTTGATTCAGCACAAAATGTGAAATCTGTGTACTTGTGTTAGATATTATCAATGCTATAAAACATATGTTTGGTTTGCACACTTGCTACTTCCCAATTTACTGAGTAGTGTTCAAGTAGTACATAAAAGCATAGTTATTTGACTGCATAGGTAAATTAAACTTTTGTTCCTTTTCCCTAGCTTTTCTATAATTTCTCCTCCACTAAATTTGCCAGAAGCTGATAGCCACATCTTATTACTGTTCCTATCGTTGACATTCTGCATTTCTTCTATCATAGGAGAAATATTTCATTCTACTAATGATTATATCTAAAATTAAGTTTTGCTACTTTCTCAGTCTTTATGAACTTAGAATAAAATTAAATGACATTAGTTCTGGTTCAAGTTTTATGCAAAGCAGCACATGACTGTGATCTGACCTGAAAAATGACTTACAACTTGGAAACCTGCTTGCTGACATTCATGTCTTGGTTGTCAGTTTGAACACTAGCCTACAACCTTTCAGAATGACCAATTTAATCTTACATACTGAACCCAGTTTGAGATAAAAAAATAAATTCTTATTGGTGGGAATTGCTAAAGGGTATATAATAACATCATAAAGTTTCTGTGTAGTTTGACATAAACTAAAACATTTATTTTAATTTTTTTCCCTTTTGTCTTGTACGTGACACAAAGTAACCATCAAGAAAACTGCTGGACATGAAATTCTTTATAACAAAACAAAGCATATATTGAAATATTACATAAATATTAGTGATTATAACATGCTCATTATGTAATAATTTCATTTGAGTATTAGTAATATTATGATGTTATTGGTACTAAATACTAAAAATGCCACAATTCTATATTGGAATCACTTCACATATGATATATTAATATATATGGGGCAATAAAATTAGGTATCAAAGAGTTATTTGTTAAACATAACGAAACATTAGCATGAATGAAAAACTTTGTCTAAGTCTGATAAAATCTGGTGTTATCTATAGGACTGTTATGGTTGATACATTGTGTCAACTTGAGAAGTTTAGAAGTTTAACTGAGAGAGACAGTAGGGAGCCAGAGTTCTTACTTTGTAAATATCCTCATCCTGTGCAAAGGAGGGCAAGGAGATTTTGTGAGTACTACATCCATCCTAAAGGGTGTGGGGTGGCCTGTGTACAATATAAGGGAGAAAAAGAGACTTGCTTTTTCCTCGTTTGGCTCTGGCTGCTGCCTTGGAGTGTTGTCCCAGTGTCATGTCAGCCTGCCTTGGAATCAACTTATTATGGACTAAAACCTCCAAAAACTGTAAGATAAATAAACTTTCCTTCCTTCATTTTGGGTATCAGGTATTTTGTCCCAGTAACAAGAGGAAAGTAAAAGAAACCAAGACAAGATCTAACATAAATAAATTGATGCTCACTTTGTATTTACAACACATTATTGTTTCTTTTTCCTACAATTTTCATGAGATGTTTCACATTCCTGGTATCTTAATTTCCTGGAGATCTCACTGTACCTTTGGTTTAATGTTCAAAACTACATGCATTGTACCTTCAGGGGCACATTGCTTGACTTCCAAGCTTTTCCTTTGTAATCATGTGGAAAACTCCATGACACCACAGATCTTTCATTTAGAATGTCTGAAAAGCCATCATCACATGGGTGACTGTAAGGTTAGCCACAAGTTCAAGCAGTAGACAGGTCCCCTTGGGTCATAGCTGCAGCAGCCTGTAGTACCTGGATAGCCAAACTCAGGGAAGAATTCTCTTAGGCGGGCTTGAATGAACAGAGTGACCTGTAACTCTCTTTTGAAAGCAAACTCTTTAAAGGTATTTACCCTTTTATACTGTTGAACATACGATGGGTGAAGTCTGAATATTTCCTGAGATGCCCTCAAGTCAACTTTCCTAGTGTCTGGATGCAAAGTACTCGATTCCTTTTAGTGATGTGAATCTCTACAACAATTACACTAACTTTTGCATGAATTTTATACTTGGTTTACGTGGCCCAAAATTTAAAGTTTTCAATTTTTTTTGCTCTGCCTTTTGCTTCTAATGTTCTCTAATCTGGTTAAAAGCAACCAGCAATTCTCATGCCACAGCCTGAACAATGGGTTTCTTTGAAATTTCCTCCACCAGATTAATTATTCTATCCTTCTTAATCTCAGTCTCCTTCAATTTCTTAGGGCACAGGCAAAATATATACAATTTTTTTATCAGAGTGTAATACACATGGCCTCCAATAAAATGGTTAATGAAGTCTTCATTCATAAATGAAACCTCCTGAGCCTGGTCTACACTGCTATGAGGGTTTGTCCTCCCAAAGTTTCATGTCCTTGTAAGTGGGACTTTTGAGAAGTGACTAGATCATGTGTATGTAATACTCATCAATGGATTTCATCTACTGAAAGGTGTACAGCAGGGCATGATGTTTATAGTTGAAGGATGGTGGGAAGAGGTGGGTCACTATAGATGTGGTCTGGAAGAATATATACTACTACTCCCTTTATCCTGATCTGCTTCCTGCCTGCCATGATATGAAGACTTTTTCCTCTACTATGACCCTCTGGCATCCTGCCCTGCCTTGAAGTCAGCTGATTATAGACTGAAACCTCCATACACTGTAAGCCAAAATAAACTTTTCCTCATTTAACATGTGGGTGTCAGGTATTGTGTGCCAGTAATGAGAAAGTACATAAGAAAATAGCTATAAGCATTCTGTTCATCTGAACTTTGCCCAAAATCATCCATTAAGCTGTGTTTATATCTTTTGCAGAGTTCTCTAACTGGTATCTCTAAACCTTTCCAAACTTTTTCCATATCAAGCCCAAAAGCTTTCAAACTGCATGGTCAAGTACAGTCATGGTAATGACTCTACTTCTTTGGTACCAATTTTCTATATGAGTCAGCTTTCCCAATGTTGGGTCAAAATACCTAATACTCATAATGTAATGAAAGATACACTTAATTTCATTCATGTTTAAAGGAATCAGCACATGGTTAATAGGCTCAAAGAAAGGACTATCATGGTAGAAGGACATGATGGAGGAATCACACTCTCTTCATGTTAGCTAAGAAGGAGAGAACAAGAGAAGGAGCCAAGAACAAGGATACACAGTTCCAGGTGATGCCCCCATTACTCACCTCCCATCAGGCCCCACAACCTAAAAACACATTCAGTTACTGGACTCATTAGTGGATAAGTCCACTATAGTGCCCTCTATGATACAATCAACTTCCAAACACAAGAACCTTTTAGATCTAAACCATAACACCAGTGGAACACAACTTCATTATCTTCTATTCTGAAGAAAGGTTAGAAGTCTATAATGGATTTTACTAGATTAAAATAAATGTATCAGCAGGACTGCATTCTTTATAATGTGTCTTGTGAAGAATCATTTCTTTGTCTTATCTGGCATCTAGAAGACACTTGTGTCTCATGCTTTGAATTGCTCTTCCACTATCATCAATGTTGGTAATAGGAGGCCATGTTCTTCTCACACTGTCGTCTTTTTTGTTTTTTCCTACCTTCTCATTTTATTGATAAGGAATTGGATGTCTAACTAGGTTCCACTTGAATAAACCAGCGTCTTTTTCCCATCATGAAGTGAACTGAGTATCATCCTGAATTTCATTTGCAATCTTGATCCTCCATTGCTATATAACCTAACATATTCACATGTTGTGAAGGTAAGAATGGGTATTTTTAGAAGACTTTCTTCATCCAAATGCAGCAGAGAGCAATCACAATCAGGTATTGTTTAATCAAACATGGAAGTAATAATGGATTTCTCACTATTATTCACATAGTAAGTTTTTTCACTTAAAAAGATTAAGATTTTGGTGTATGATAATAACAGAGAGAAAATTAATCTCAGACAATGAAATTAGGACAAATGTATTTCTAAGTAAGTGATGGGTGTGAGAAACTATCATGTGATGGATAGTAAATGACTTGGGTAATCAGTGTGTTGAAAATGCAGGATCTCAGGGCCACTGTAAACTCACTAAATAAGCATTTAGATGTGGTTGATTAGCACTGGGGAAGTCCTACCCAGTTAGCAATAACTGTCTCTGCAGTGCAATGTTGTAAACTGTAAGTTCTGGATTAGAAGATTTTAACTTGAAATTCCATAACACTTATGAAAAATGTGTTAAGATTCCCAGTGATTAGCTAATCCATGAATAAAATATGCACATTAGTTACAGATGTATATGGTACATAAAGTGTTTATATAATAATTAGTGCAAAAATGCTTACAAAATTCACTGTCAATGACTTTTATTATTAATTCTCCTGTAGAAGTACAATGTAGTTGGATATGGACTAGTACACAAATTTAGATTCTTGAACTGCTCTTTAGACTATTTATTAAAACACTTAGAAAATTGAATACTCAATTTGAGACTTTTTATAGTTGTTAACATTGAATATCAATGCTTTCTGAGAATCATTTTAAAAGGATTACTAAAATGATACACAAAATGAAAAAAAATTGTGAGCTATTATTATCATCACCACATGTCCTAAAAATAGTTACAAGGTTTTATTCTGTTTTATAATGGAAAAAAATTAACTCCATTGTTGACTGGGTTAAATGACTTCTGAGGACAAGATTAAATTAAGAAAAACACAATAATTTAGCAACAACCATGTCTATATTCTTGATAAAGCGCAGAGGAATATACACATGGCCAAAACCTACTGAAGGCAATTTGGGGCATTTTCTTAGTACAGAGTCCGAACATCTGGCTCATAAGTTTTGCAATTCTCAATGGATAGACCATCTAATAGCAGATTACAACATAAACAATTTATGTATTTTCACACATGAGAGATGACCTTCATAACTTACTTGTAGCTTCATTTCTTATTACTTATGAGTCATTCAATAAATGATAGAAATAAATTATATTGTTCTACTGTCCTTTGTTATATAGCCCTATTGTAAAAGATATTTTTCATTGTCTTGACATATTTGCAACAATAATGTGTTTTGAGGCTATAAATATTGATAGAGCAAAGATGTGTGTGTGTTTGCTCTTTGAATATTTGATAAGTTTCACAAACACCTATAGAATGAACATTAGCAGTTCTAAGAGGTTTGTTTGTTCCTCAGAGGACAGTTCATGCTGCAGTCCTTCATTAAATGAGTTGGTTCCACTAAGCAGTTCTTTAATTCTATCCGATTTTTTTTCCGCCCAATTTTTTAACTAAGGTTAAGCTTTAAACTGAATAATAATCACTTGAGAAGAACTTAGAGATATGTCTTATTATATAATCATTTTCAAAAAATGAAATATTCTAAAATCAAATTTAGAACTGTATAAGGACAACTTATATTTCAAATGAGCTCTTCAGTATTTATTTGTTTTTTTAAAAACATGATAGTGCAGATATCTTCTAACTGTGGAAGGACTTGACTATACATTAGGATGGAGGAAAGGGATGAGGACAAAATTAGGAGTGAGCATTTTTTCACTTGGTTGTTATTTATTTTTAAAACAGGCATAATTCTACTGGTTTCCTATCACTTTCTGTCACAATCTAGTTTTATAAATTATTTTATGAAGAGAAAATGTTTATTTGAAATTTTGGTTTTGAAGATCCCAATCGATAATCAGCTGGCCTCATTGCTTTGGGCATTTGACACGACAGAACAGGTTGATTAGACCGCATCACAGAACAAAGTGATCAGTGTGTGACTAAGTAGTAAAAATAGAGAGAGGAAGGGCCTGGCTTCCACACTCCCCTTAAATGCATTCCACCAAATCATAGCCCAGAAGACTCCACCTCTCAAAAGTTTGGCCACACCCAATAGGGCAACCATAGCTACCAAGAGTTTATGTACATTTTGGGACACTGTACATACAAACTATATAAAAAATGTTCCTGTAATTCTTTTTTAAATAAAATTCTGTAAACTTTTGAATTACATGGCACAATAATGGAGCTTATTTAAAACTAGATGCACATTTCCTGCTAAGTCATGGATTCTTGAATATCCCTAACATAGATAAATTAATAGTGCATGTTATATAATGTGACTATGAGAGTTAAAGAGAAATAAGATAATACATCTGTGGTAAGAGTATTGTTTGTTGCACAGTAAATACTCTCATTTTTTTCTCAGCCCCAGAATCAAATGCAGCATGTTTTTTCCTAAAGGATGCCTTTGCTCAGGCTTTTTCCTGCATAGAAGTGTCAAATTTCTCCCTCATACCAGCAGTAGAGCTGTGTCTTTTCTGGCCTTCACGGGCATTTTTAACCAACATATATATATAGCGCAGAGACTTGGACATTTTGTACAAGGCTCATGTCAAGCATCTGGTCAATCTACTTGTGTACACCATTTTCCCACAGAAGTCTTTGGCTTCACACATTGGGAAAGCGCAAGAGAAACACAGGCTTCAGGAAAAACCTGAGCCAGGAATCGCCAGGTCATCTCTCTTCTCTTCCTTTTTATTTGTTCTCATTACACACAAGCTTTTCATCGAACACAGTGTAGAACCACTGTCTCTCAAGAATCAGAACCTCAGAGAACACAGAATTTCAGAAACAAAGATCCAGTGACAGTTTCATGAGAATTCACGACACATGGCATATTAGATTGAGCTCTAAGCAAGGAGAAAAACAGTCTATAAGCAATTAAACAGAGCTCATTTAAACTTGTCACACTGATGGTGAAGTATTGATGTTTTCATAGGTCAGTAGCCTAGGAATCAAAGGAGGGAGATGTTAAATCTTTCCACACCAAGGAAACAAATGTATATAAAAATGTGTAAAATAAACATGTAAAAAATAAAGGCTTGTGTAGAAGTGTCCTTAAAAGAGATGTAGAAAGCACACAGCTCCTTGAGATCTTTTAAAATTTGTGTAACTGTGTTTTGACTGGGCTTGAATTTTGCATACCAGGTGGTCAGTGGCCAATGTAGGAGATCCTACTCCCACATTCTCTATGCGGAAATGAGTGTTGCAGAGATTTCTCTATAACTATGCAGCAATAGAAATTCCATATTACCGGAGGCCAGACCTTGTTTGCCCAGGGTCCTTAAGCTAACTCCTTCCTGCTATCTCTCAGGAAAGGCAGAAACCTACCCCCAGATCCACCCTGATTTATGTCTATTTATTTATTCACAAAATTTAAGGTGTGTTTGAGAAGTTTGTCCATTCAAGTATTCTAAAAACAAACAATGTCACATAGTCAGAACATTACTAAGTGACCTAAAGTTGGATCTAAAGTAAAAATTTTTGATTATTTAACTTCTTAGTTAAACAGTGATAGAGTTACTTCATTTGATAACATTCACAATTAATCTGACATTATTGAAGGTTCAGTCTTGGAACTTCACCCTGTTTCCATTTGTACCATTTTAGTTATTTTGGAACTTATTCTTTTGCTTCACTTCTATATTTCAAAGTTTGCGATCCCATCATTCCTTAACTTTTTAAAGCACCAGCAGCATGACACTTGCTTCAAAAGAACTGCAATCATGCCCACTCAAATGATCTTTCCTTCAGAGACTGTACATCAAATTCAATATGTTCAACTGGCAATATGGTTTCCATACCGTGGCCTACACTGCATCAGATTTAAGTCCTAGTTTTCAAAAACTAAAAGGTTCTGCTTTCCTTGCAGCCATTTGCATCTAATTAATATAGTCTTTGTAAAATCCATTGCTATGGTGATAAAAGTGCTAGGCTGAAAAAGAAACTTTTAAAATGCCAGCACAGTATGTCTTGTATTTACAACTCTTTGATAATGTTAGCATCTTATCATTCTAACCTTTTTATCATCCCTAGATAGAGACAAGTATACCTTTTACTTTGAACTTTCCTGTAGTTGCCCTAAACAACAGATTTTATAATGAACTGAATTGACTACTTTTGATGTGACTTATAATTGTGCATTTCAGTTTTAGAAACTGTTCTGACATGTCATGTTTGTACCTTTGACAAACTGACCCACTTTTTGAAATGCTTTCAAATCTATGGTTGAGTTAATGACCTAAATCCCCATCTTGATGGGTTCAGTGCATTTGACATCTTTCTCATAGAAGCAGGGAACTGTGTGATAGCTGGACATTATTCATAACTGCCTAACCATACCAGGAGCTTAATTGAAGCATGGTCTGCAAATGAGAGCAGGAAATCAACCGAATAATTCAGTCCTCTCTTTAGCAGTATTCATGAAAGTTTAACTGGAAAGTTTACTCCAAACTCTTAGCACATCAATTTATCTTAGCAGCAAATTATTTACAAATTAAAATGTATCCAAACACTTTAACCATGTTTAGAGTATAGGAGATCTGGGCATGCGTGTAATGCTACCAATTTTATCACTATAATGTCATAAGGATCTTTAGCACACAGAATTACAATGAATGTGGTGGTTAAGGGATTAAAATCTCCTTAAATACTCATTCACATGACAGACTGGAGCAATTAGTGTATAGCAACAATGGTGCATGGATAACAAGAGTGTCTCACACATTTCCACTGAGAGTCATCTTCCATTATAATCATCCTAATGAAAAAATCAGTGGTTGAAGGGAACTGCTATTGGTATAACATTAAAAAAAATTAAAAAAAGAAATGAACACTAAAAAACATCATTAAAGTCACATTAAGGAACTGATTGAAATTGACCAGAAAGGGAATAATCATGGAACTGTCATTACCACCCTTTTCTTACAGCTTTCCGTCCAGGTGTTACAAAAAATCTCTTGTCAGTGGGTGCTTGTATTATTATATCCTTGTAGGGTATTGTATGTAGAGAACAAAATGACAGCCCTAATGATTCTAGTAGTTCTATCTTGTCAGCTCAGGCTTAATCTGCACCATAGAATCTATTCTCCAGGTAGAGTTGGAAATTTATATGAAGGAATTGAGCTTTTTAAAAAATTGTTTTATTATCGACTATATCAACTTAAAAGTATTCATTTAGAACTAGCTGTGCTTAACATATTACATACATATTTTCAAGTAATTTCTATTCTCACCCCTTTAATACATTATGTTATCTTCATAAAACTAAAAAAAAAAGAAAGAAAAAGAAAAATATTTTTCCAAAGTGAAGATAAGAAGTCAGAAGGAAAAGATTTATCTGAGATTGAGGGCAACAGAAGCAGAGTGTAAATCAATACATGAGGTGGAACTGGTTTGTTGTAACATCAACCTGCCGTGCTAACAGATGGAAGCACGATGTGTGTGTGCACATGGGATGGAAGGCTCAAGCCAGGAAAGTCTGATGATGTTGCAGTGAGAGAGCATGTTGACAGCAAGGCTCATTTAGTATCACTTTCTCTTGATCCTTGAATAACTGGCTCCTTATTGAGCTGCCATCCTTGGCAAGCACCAAATCAAATCCAACTCATCTACCTGTAAAATAGCCTCAGCGAATTACCCAATCTGATGATGTTCTTTCCAACTATTTTTCCTATAGTATAATTAAAACCTGTTATTGATTGTTGGAAACCAAAGGTGATAAATCTATTGGAGTTCTAATTTAGGCAGAGAGAAAGGTGGCAGAAGTTATGCTTAGTTAATAAGTCACAGAATATTTATCATAAATACAATGAATGTTCTTTTCATGTACTGTGATTATTGAGTGGAATTCTTGAAACATACAGGACCTCTGCCAAGAGGAGTTTGAGTGCAAACATGGGACTCCGGTGTTTTTTGTTGTTGTTATTGTTGTTGTTGTTTTGTACCAGGGATCGAACTCATGACCTCACGCTTGCCAGGCAGGTGCTTATGTGGCTGAGCTAAATCCCTGGTGGACCCTGGTGCTTTGTCCTGATAGTCACCTTCTATTCATTCATTAGCTATTGGATAACAGTAAGGATATCATTGAATTTCTCAAACTCTTTTGAAAAAGGGTGAAGTAAAGTTTTTGGTAAAAAGTTTCTTTTCTTACAAGCTTTTGGACTTTTGTTCATTAGTACACAATTTCCTATTGCATGCAACTTCAATTCCACTTTATGTGACATGACTGAGTAGTGCATAACCTTGGAATGAGTGAACCATATCAGTATATATCAGACAAACAAGAACTTGTATTATAGAAAATTGGAAAATGCTTGCATATAAAATCAAGGACCTTAATATGAACCTTGCAAGAGGTTCAAAACTCAAAATACTTCCTTATCCTTCAAAAAATGTTATTGCTATTTGATACCCTGTTGCTTGGCCTATTTATAGCAATATAATTGAACTTATCCAGCATTCATGATCACTGATATGATTACTAATATGAAGTAGTCAGGAAATTTAGAATATTGCTTTAAAATCTTTGGTGTTGAGCTTGTTAATTGTTAATGTACCAATCTCCTAGGGCTTCCACAAGCTGTGACTTATGACTTACTGTCTCTCAGTTCTGGGGTCTAGAAGTCAAGCATGAAAGAGGAAATGGGGAGATGAATCTAATGCAAATGGGAAGGGAAAGGGAATCTAGAGATGAAGAGAGGGAAGGGAAGGACAGTGAATGGGGAATAAAAAAATTGAGGTATGTTATGCATGCATACCTATCCCCCATGATGAATGTAATCATTTTGTTCTGAAAACATGTACTATTTAAAGAAATCAGTGTTGACAACACAGACTCCCTTTGAAGCCTGTCAGGAGAATATTTCCTTCTCTTTTCCAGTTTCTGGTAGACTCTGGTGTTTGCTAGGTATGGCAACATTACTGCAATTTCTGCTTCTGCTTTCACACAGGTGAATGCCCTATGCCTGCATTTTTGCATAATTTTTTGTTACTTTCCACATTTCCCTCATTTAGGAATACCAGTTGTATTGGATTAAGTTCCATTTTAAGAACTTTTTTATTACTTTTTAGTTTTATTTTAAGGAGAATAAAACCAAACAAAATAAAACAGAATAATGACAATCAAAACAAAATAGTGAAAGCAATACAGGACTTCAAAACAAGAAAACAGGAAATCAACAATGTCTACCATAATATATCTTGTTATCTTCAAAATAACTGCCCATACCATCAGACATAGGCATGTAAAATTAATCAAACAGTGTAAGAACTAAGTTGCTTCTTTATTTCAGTTGTTATCTTTTCAGAAATTTCAGGTGTGTAACTTCTAATTTATACTATGTCTGCGTCTCCTGAACTTGTTCTGTGTGGGCTGGAGGTCTGACATCATATTTTGATCCTATGTCTTGACATTGTCCTGTGATCCTCCAAATCAGCTCACTGCTGCATCATGGGTGCTTCGTGTATTGGCTGCCAGTCCCTCAGTGTAGTGTATTGGGCTAGGCACTTGGGTTCCTCTGATCCGGGGTTCCTGGAGTGATGGAGAGGCATGGGGTAGTGGTTCACTGATGCTCCTCTTATGAAGGTGGGGCCTCAGGGCATGGCTTCTTCTCTGGGCCACTCCTGGCTCACCAGATCCCTCCAGGCCACTGGTGCATAACCTTGGGGCATGACTATTAACTCCATTTTTCACAGGTTTGGTTCATCTCTGATTTTTTTTGGTTGATTATCTGTCTAGCTGTTCTATCTCTCTGTGACAATGGGGTATTGAGGTCTCTCATAACTGTGTGATTGCTTATTTGATTTTATATTTCTACCAACAACTGTCTTATACAATTGGGTGCTCCTGTATTAGGTGCATATATATTTATGATTGTTAGAACATTTGTGATGTCTCCAGCTTTCTCATTGACCCCACTCAATTGTGTGTTATTCTTTTTTGCTTCATCTTGTTGTT
>RJWM01031634.1:0-22211 GCA_004363535.1 Dasyprocta punctata | reverse complement strand
TTTTTTCCTTATTTTCATTTTTTTCTCATTTTTTCCTTTTTTCTTTATTCTTTATTTTGTTCTCTGCTTTTTTTCTCTTTGTTCTTTTCTGCTACTTTATCTGATTTTATTAATTTTCTTTTACTCTTTAATACATCCTCAGCCTCATTCTCCTCTCCTCCACCTTGTCTTCCTTTTCTTTTTAAAATTTTTTTTTTTTATTTTCTACTTTCCTACCCTTTCATCTTCACAAGCTTTATTACCTTTTAGCTATTTTGTTGATTCTAGGTCTGTTATGGTTGATACATTGCGTCAACCTGAGAAGTTCAAAAATTTAAGTAAGAGACTCAGCAGGGAGCCAGGATCCTTACTTTGTAAATATCCTCAGCCTGTGCAAGAGGAAGGCACAGAGGTGGTAAGAGCGTTGTACTCCCCTGGGGTGGTGGGGTGGGCGGGGTATAACCTGCTTAAGGGAGGAAAAGAGACTTGTTCTTCCCCCCTTTTGCCCTGGCTGCTGCCTTGAAGTGTTGCCCTGTGCCATGCCACCCTGCCTTGGAGCCAGCTGATTATGGACTGAGACCTCCACAAACTGTGAGCTAAATAAACCTTTCCTTCTTTCATTTTGGGTATTGGGTATATTGTCCCAGCAACAAGAGAAAAGTAACCAAGACAATGCCATTATTACTGAATTATTTCAATTGTTGATGGTGGCACATTAGTTATATTTAGTAGATATTTACTGTATGTCAAAATTTGATTTGTCTCTGTGTCTATAATCACAAATCCCTTCTACTGTTAAAGGTGATAGGATAGAAGATTTTACTGCTCTTGTGGTATGTCAGTCTAACAGTCAGGGTTTATTAGAGAAACAGATATAACACAAGATACACACATGTATAAGAAATTACATAATTGACTTATGAGGGTCAGCCACACAGTCACATAAGGGAGTGTGCAAAGGTTGTCTGCACACTGCAGGCTGAAGGGTACTGCAGTGTCCTGTGCAAATCTGTATCAGGAGGCCAATGGGTCTGCGACAGAACACTGAAAAATCTATGACAGAAGGCTAAAGAGTCTACAACGAAGGCTGAAGAGTCTCAGGCAGAAGCCACAAAGACTGTGCCAGAAGCCAGGAGATGACTTCCAAGCTAAAGGCGAAGACTAGGGGTCCTCCAAAGAATCAGCAGTCCACCCCTCCTCATTTGCCTTTTATTGTATGCAGGCTGCTCCCCTGGGTTGGGGTAGCACTCACACCATCTGCCTGCCCTCCTCTCTGCACAGGATGAGGATGTTACAAAGTAAGGACCCTGGCCCCCTGCTGAATCACTTAAACATTTGACCTTCTCAAATTGACACAATGTATCAACCATTAAAGTCAATAACCAGTTTGTCTTTGTTATGTCTTGGATCTAGATGTCCCCCCATGTGGTCACAGGTGGGGCCTTTCAGAGGTGGCTGGATCTAAGACGTGGTGCTGGGATTAAGGCTGTGATGCAGGGATTAAGGGTGCATGATTACTAAAGGAGTCCACTAATTGGTTTAGCATAGTTCTGAGTATGGATAATGGGAAGGCTCATTCTGGGTGTGGGTGGCACCACTGAAAAGATGGGTACCCTAGAAGCGATGAAGGGAGTGGCAGGCTGCTGCTTGCTGCCTTCTGCCTGCCCTGCATACCACTGCCATGAACTGTTTCTCCTCTGTGATACCACTGCTCTGCAACCCTGCTTTGGAAGGAGCCAACTATTAACTGAAACTTCTACAGATTATGAGATGAAATAAACTTTTCCTCCTTTAACTCTGAGTGTCAGGTATTTTGTCTCAACAACAGGAAAAGTAACTGAGACAGTCTTTGACACTATTACTGTTGCTGATTTTGTTGCTATTGCCAGGGTGGTGTAGTTGTTGCTACTAATTGATTTTTTCTGCATGTAATATTTGCATTACCTTTGTTAACAATACTGTGGTTCATTTCTGGAGAACTGGGTGCTGGGCCAATTTTGTTGAATTTTCCTCTCCCCAAATAAATGGATGCAGTCATATATTGGGACAGAGGCAAACATCTATAGTTAGCTAAATCCAGAGTGCGTCGCTGGAAAGGAGATGCTAACTAAAGTAATCTCCATACTTACAACAAAGTCTGTCCAGTATAGTCAACTCACTAACATCAGCACAAGAAGGAAAAATACAAATATGAGAAAACAAGACAGGAAAATGCCTCCAAAAACTCCTAACTCCCCAGAGCTGTTTCACGGCACATCAATGGGAGAAAACCAAAGCCAAAGAGTTGAGTTATATGAAATGATAAAAGAGACCAAAAAAAGATCAGTCAGGTGTTCGGCAAGCTCAAAGACGACACAACTAAAGATGATAATAGACTTTATAAATAAATGAACTTACAGAAGATACTGGTAAGAAGCTGGCTGAGCGAACCCAGATGATACAATACACGAATGACCAGTTTAGCAAAGAATTAGACTCCATGAAAAGATGCCAAGTTAAAAATCAAGAGATAGAAATTCTGTTAAAACGATGGGCAGCAGAAGTAAGCAATGAAAGGACAGAGTGTCAAAACTAGAAGATGACCATATACTCTTAGGTACCTTAGAAATAAGAGAACGTGGAAAATGTATCCACAGCTGCTAAACGTTTCAAAGAAGACTAAACTACGATTAACTGGAATTAGTGAAAAATCAAAGCACACCATGACATAAAAATGTGTTTACAGAAATTATAGCTGGAAACAGTGGTGCACACCTATAAACTCAGCACTTGGGAGGCTGAGGCAAAAGGACTGCTGCAAGTTTAAGGCCAGCCTGGTTGCTGTCTTGGTTACTTGTTTCTCATTACTGAGACAAAACACCTGATGCCCAAAGTTAGGGAAGAAAAGGTTTATTTCTTACAGTTCCTGGGGGTTTCAGTCCATATTCAGCCTGCTGCAAGGCAGGGTGGCATGGTGGGGCAGCCATTCATGGTGACTGCAACCCAGCAAGTCACAGAGCAGTAAGAGAGAGACACACCTTCCTCTCTTCCTTACCCTGTATGTCAGCTCCACCCCTGGGCAGGTGCAGCACTCACAGCACCAGTCCCAGCACCAGACAACAAACCAATCACGAACGCCAGACTCAGCTTTGTTCATGATTACATGAGGCTTACATGGGGGCCATTTGACCACACTATAACAGTTGCGTAGTGAAACCCTATCTCAAACAAACAAACAAAGAACAGAAATCATAGCAGAAAACTTTCCAAATATGGGGAAAGCATTTAATGCAAAGATAAGTGAGGCATAAAGGAGCCCAAATAGCCATAATCAGAAAAGAAACTTTTCACAACACAACACAGTCAAAATCCCAGAAGTCCAACACAAGGGCAAAATCTTAAAAACTGTTAGAGAAAAACAACAAATCACTTACAAAGATAAAATCATTAGAACTATAGCAGACTATTTTTTTAAGAACAGAATGTATTTATTGGGGAAAGAAAACTTCAGTCTGAGAGAGAGACAGAAGGGGTCCCTAGTGGGTTTCCCTATAGCAGACTCTTAATACAGATCTTAAAGTCCAAGAGAGCTTAGACTGAAGTGTTTCAAAAGCCTCTAACCCAGATCAACATATCCTGCAGTGCTCTTTCCAAATTGATAGAGAAATAAGGTCTTTCCACGACAAAGAGCACCTTACGAAGTCTGTGGCCACCAAATGAGAACTCCGAAATATTCTAAAAGACGTCCTAGAGATAATGAAGCCAAGAACGTCAAAAAAAAAAAAAAAAAAAACCTAGTGGAGTGAATATACCAAATAGAGCAAGCACTTAAGTAGAAGGGGAAAAGCAGAAATCAGCAAAAGGAAAATAATACAATGACAGGAATAGTCAATACCTTTCAGTAAAAACTCCCAATGTGAAAAGTCTCAACTCCCTAATCGAAAGAAACAGAGTGGCAGATTGGATTAAAAAATAAAACCCAATAGTATGCTATATAAAAGAACTATAGGAGACAATTTGAGCAAATCCCCTTGAATGTATAACATTTGCTGCAACACTGATTATATTGAGACTTATTTCCATATACTGGTATGTACAGAGCTGACTATGGTATTTCCTTCTCTCTTCAATTGGTTCTAAGCATTGCAAATAAGGCTAGGGGGAAGTACTGATGTGTAATCTCTAAAACCATCAGTCTCCCATTTCCTTGCATAGTGCTCTCTGTAAAAGACGAGTGCAGTGGGATGGCAGAGCCACTCAGCTCCAGGGACATCAGCTGGGTAGGAGCTCCAAAGCAAAAGGCTATAAGTCCCCAAAACATAAAAGTTTACATATCAGAAACTGAAGCAACAGCCTCCAAAAACAATTCAATTGCTACCTTAATTGAATTATGCAGATTGATTTTTCTGTATTTCATTCTCCCTGCATTTTGCAAAGATGCTTTTCTCCCTACCTGGCTAGCCAGCTCAAGTTACTCATGTAGTTCCCACCATCCTCACTATCACTCGTCCTTGAGCCACCCCCTTCTTGACAAGATAATAAATTCTGGGAGAGGCCTTGGATCAGGGTCTTTGTTCAAATATTCTCATGGGGATTGGATTTAGGACCACTTGGCTGCCCTTAACTTCGAATATGTCTTGGTGTCTACTCTCGCCATGGGTTGCATTGGATGTAGTAGACTGGAATTAATTTACCAGGATTGTAATAACATCTCAATGGGATTATAAGTAGCTTTTTAGATTGTGAGGAAGTCTAAGAAAGGGATTACAATACTTGGGTTACAATATTCAATACTTGGGTTTACAATAAGAACCACATTTTCAAACGGAAATTCATAACTAAAAATCAAAGAATGGAAAACTGTATTTCATGCAATGGGAGCCCCAAAACAAGCAGAAATAGCTATCCTATTTTCAGATAAAGTGGACTTCAAGCCAAAACTGATTAGAAGAGGCAAAAAAGGATACCACAGATTAAGGGAAAATTCAACAGGAAGAGATAGCAATTATAAAAATATGTAGACTGAACACAAGCACACCTGACTTGTGTGCTGGACATAAAATAACAGAAAAATATCAACACAATTATAGTGGGGGACCTTAATACCCCACTATCACAAATAGATCAACTAGACAAAATCCATAAAGAAATGTAACAATTGAGCCACACCTTTGAACAAATGGATTTAATAGATTTCTAGAGTGTTCCACCCAACAAAAGAACACACATCCTTCTCAGCAACACATGAAATTTTCTCCAAAATAGATCACACACTAACCCATAAAGTACACTTAAATAAATATAAGATAAAATTATCCCATGCATATTATCATAGTGCAATAAAGCTAAAAATCAATAGCAAAAACAACACAAAACATTTTGCAAACACATGGAAATCAGATGATACACTCTTGAATAATCAGTAGGTCATGGAAGAAACTGGATGTTCTTAGAATCAAACAATAATGTCAGTACAACATGCCAGAACCCATGTGACACGATGAAAGCTGTCCTAAGAAGAAAGTTGGTACAGCACTTAGGAGGCTGAGGCAGGAGGATCACTGTGAGTTCGAGACCAGCCTGGGCTACAAAGTGAGTTCAAGGCCAGCCTGAAATGCATAATGAGACATTATCTCAAAAAATAGGGCTGGGGATTTAGCTCAGTGGCTTAAGCGCCTACCTGGCAGGCATAAGATTGTGAGTTCAATTCCCAGTACCAAGAAAAAAAGAACATGAAGAAGAAGAAAGTTTGTAGCTGTGACTGCCCACATTAGGAAAACAAAGCAAGTCCAAACAAATAACCTAATGATACACCTTAAGGTTCTTAAAAAACAAGAACAACCCAAGTCTAAAGCTAGTACAAGGAAAGAAATCATGAAGATCAGAATACAAATAAATGAAATCGAGACATATTTTTTAAAAATCGTTGAATCAAAGAACTGGTTCTTTGAAAGAAAAAATAAATACATAAACACATAAATACATAATAGACAAATCCCTAGGCAAAACAGCAAAGAAAAGGCCCAAATCAATGCAATTAGAACTGAAAAAGCTGAAATCACAACAGATATCACTGAAATTCAGAAGACAATTTTTAACTTCTATGAAAAACTATACTCCAATAAATTGGAGAATCTTGAAGAAATGGACAAATTCCTAGATATAGATGAATTACCAAAAGTGAACCAAGAAGATATAAATACTCTGAATTTTTAAGAATGGGCAATGAAATTAAAGCAGTAATGAAAAAAACTTACCAAGAAAAGCCCAGGACCCAAAGGATTCATTGCTGAATTCTACAAGAACTTCAGGGAGGGTATAACACTAACACTCCTCAAACTCTTTAATGAAGTCATTTCTGGAAGCTAGCATTACCCTGATTCCAAAATCAGACAAAAGCCCTACAAAAAGGAACTACAGGCCAATCTCTTTCATGAACGTAGATACAATAATACTCAACAAGATACTGGCAAACAGAATGCAACAAATCATCAGAAAAATCATACATCATGAACAAGTAAGCTTCCTCTCAGGGATGCAAGGATGGTTCAACATTTGCAAATCAATAAATGTAACATCACATAAATATGAAAAAGGACAAAAACCACATGATCATCTCAATAGACACAGAAAAAGTCTTCAACAAAATCCGAAGTCATTCATAATAGAAACCTCGAAGTGAATAGGTACAAAAGGACCTTATCTCAATCTGGTAAAAGCCATTCATCACAAACCTACTGCCAACATCGCACTAAATGCAGAAAAACGGAAAGGTTTCCCTCTAATAAGAGAACCAGGATTCTGCTATCCTCAATCCTGTTCAGTATGGTACTTGAAACATTAGCCAGAGCAATCAGCTGAGAGAAATAAAAGGGGTATATATAGGAAAGGAAAAATTCAAATTATCATTATTTGCAACAACGTGATTCTCTACAGAGACCTAAAAAATTCCACCAAAAGACTATTAGAATTAATAATCAAATTTAATAGTGCAGCAAGATGCAAAATGAAAACACAAATACACCAATAATGAACTCACTGAGAAAGAGTTTAGGAAAACAATACTATTCACAATACCACCAAAAAAAATTAAATACTTAAGAATTAACCTAGCCAAGGAAGTAAAAGACCTCTACAATGAAAACTACAGTATTCAGGAAGTCAATGAGGACATCAGAAAATGGAAAGAGAGCTGAGCGTGGTGGCACACAACTATAATTCCAGCACTCAGGAGGCTGAGGCAGGAGGAGCCTTCCAAGTTCAAGATCAGCCTGGGCTACAAAGTGAGCTCAAGGTCACCCTGAGCTGCATTAGCGAGACCGTCTCAAAAAGATCAAAAAAAAAAAAAAAAAAGTAGCTATCCCGTTTCTGGAAAGGCAGAACCAATATAGTCAAAATATCCATACTTCCAAATTTGGTATACAGATTTAATGCAATCACAATCAAAATACCAATAGCATTTCTCACAATCCTAAAATTTACACAGAATAGAAGAGAACCAGAATAGCAAAAGGAATCCTGGCAACAAGAGCAAAGCAGGAGGCAACACAGCCCTGGGCTCCCAGTTACACAAAAAGCTGCCGTGATAAAGCAGATGTGTGGATTAGTGGAACAGAATAAAGGATGCAGAAACAACCCTGGGTACACTCAGCTGTCTGATCTTTGACAAAAGGACCAAGACTACACTGGAGGAAAGAGTCTCTTCAGCAAATGGTGCTGGGAAAACTGGCTGTCCACATTCAGGACATTGAATCTAGACCCATATATTTCACCATGCACTAAACTAAAATCAAGTTGGATCAAAGATCTAAATATTAAACCAGTAATACTTAATCTGCTAGAACACAAAATAGATAAAACTCTTGAAGACCGGGGCCAAAGCAAGGGCTTTTTGGAAAGAACCTCAATTGCAAAAGAAATTACCTCAAGAATCAACAAATGAGATAATATCAAATTAAAAAGCTTCTACACAGTAAGGGAAACAAGAAAGAGAAGAGACAACCTACAGAATGGAAAAAGATTTTTGCCTCCCCCTCACACAGAGGACTGATATCTAGAATATGTAGTACAAAGAACTCAAAAAAATTAGACACCCCCCACCATGAAAGACCCTATCAGAAAATGGGCAACCCAGATAAGTAAACACTTCTCTGAAGTACAAATGGCCAATAAACCCGTGAAAAAATATTCCATACCTCTGACCATTAGAGAAATACAAATTAAAACAACTTGGAGGTTACATCTTACTCCAGAACAAGTGGCTATAATCAAGAAATCAAGTATTAACAAATGCTGGTGAGGCTACAGGGGAAAGGAACTCTCCTACATTGCTGAGGGGATGTAACTAGTACAGCCACTATGCGAATCAGTATGGAAATTCCTCAAAAAACTAAAAATAGAGCCCAGCATGAGGCAGAGGAAAGAGGATCACTGAGAGTTTAAGGCCAGCCTAGGCTACATAGTGAGTTCAAGGCCAATCTGAACTACATAGTGAGACACAACCCACACACACACACAGTGAAAATTCCATTCAACCCAGCTATTTGCCTTCTGGTATCTTCCTAAAAGAGTTAAAGATGTCATATTACTCTGTTACATACATGTCCATGTTTATAGTGGCACAACTCATAATAGCTAAACCTTGGAATTGGACCTGGCCCCTATGTCCATCAACAGTTAAATGAATTAAAAATGTGGTGTATGCACAATGGAGTTCTACTCTGCTATAAAGAAGGATAATTTTTGAGTCATCTGTAGATAAATGGATGCACCCTGACATTACAATGTTAAGCAAAATAAACCTGATATGCAAGTTTAAATATTGCATGATTTCTCTCATATGAGAAACCCAAAGTATCTTACTTTTTTTCTCATTGCTGACACCAAGTACCCAACCCCCAAAGTTAAAGCAGTGAAGGTTTGTTTTGGCTCACAGTTTGTAAAGGTTTCGGTCAGCTGGCTGCAAAGCAGGTGGCATCGCAGAGGAGCAAAGGAGAAACAGTCCACGGCAGGCAGGAGACAGCAGAGCAGCGAAGCGGTGACCAGCCAGTGACAACAGCAGCCCTCATTCTTTGCCTCCTATGCTATCACGGTGCCGCCCCTTAAGGTACCATGAACCAAACCCAGCATCACATCCTTAATCCCAGCACACTTTAGATCCAGCCACCTCCGAAAAGTTCCACCTATGACCGTGTGAGGCCTTGGGGGGACATCTGGCACAAGCCATAACACAAAGCAGAAATAAATCGAAGAGCAAAATGTAAGATAGATAGCAGGAATCGGAACCGGGCATGGTGGCACACATCTGCCAGCCTGAACTACATAGTCAGACTCTTGTTTCAAAAAACAACAACAACAAAGAACTAGGAAACAGGGAGATGTAGCTCTGGCAGATGGGAAGGCAACCAAGACATGAAGAGAGCTGTGAGGGAAGGGAAGAGATGGGGACACAATAAGAGTTAAGATGTGTTAGGTACATGTGCCAACTCCCCACAGTGAATGTTGCAAGGAAGAAAAGGAGAAGGAAGGAAACACCTCACAGCGAGGACAGACCATCTTTAGGACAAAGCCCTGAGAGGCCCTGGGGCTCCGAGGTGCCCAGAGCAGCTCAGTCTTGCAGGGTGAGGGCTGACGAGGTGGGGAAGGGAAACGGGGAGTTTTGGGCCTGCTGTTCTCAGGATCGGGTTTTGAGTCTGTGCTCAGGGTCCACCCCGTGTCTGTGTGAGGCTTCCGATTCCAGAGGCCCCTGATCTGGAGTGTTTGTTACAGCAAACAGATTTAACAGGCTTCAGAATGACGGGGCACAGGACGACGTGGGGAAGGCCTGCAACTCACGGAGAAACGTCCTCTGGCTTTCCCCTCACGTGTAATCATTATGTACCGCACACATGCACTGACAAAGACAACAATAAAAAATTAAATAAAAATAATAATAATAGAGTAAGCCCAAAAGAAAGTAAAAAGCAAAAACCAGAATTTGAGAGCAGTGGCAGGTATTTTTAAAGTATAAAAAAAACTGTTCAAAAAGGATTTGAAAAGCTGAGAGCTAGTTCTTTTGTAAAAACTAATAAAATAGAAAACAGAGCAAGACTGATCAAGAAGAACAATATAAACTATATTAGGACTAAAAAAGAAGACATCGTTATTACGGATTTAGTGGAGTTTTTTTTTTTTTTTCCTTGAGAACAACTCATTATTGTGAACCACTTCATGAAATTCATATGAAAACTTAAGTTAAATCGACCATTTGCTAGCATAAAAAATGATTTGCCAAGATGAACTCAACAAGAAATGGAAATCCCGAATAAGCCTATAAAAGAAAGCAAATCAATAGTTAATCTACACACAAAAACAAAAGCGAAGAGGCCAGGCCCAGACGGTTTAAGAGGCAGTTCTATCTTACACAGGATGTTTCAGAAAATAGAAAAGAAAAGAAAGCTCCTCAATTTATTTTATGATACTAGTAAACCCTGAAACAAATGCCAGAAAACAATAAAAGACATGAAAATTATAGTGCAATCTCACTTATGAACAACAGGAAAAGTCTAAATGAAACTCTAACAGATCCAGTTTCAGAAGAAAATACATCACGACCAAGAAGAGTATATGCAGGATACAGCACCCTTAGGAAATCTATTCATATAATTTACTAATAATACTAACAGTAAAGAAGAAAACAATATCTGTGAACACCTTGGCAGGCACAAGAAAAGGACTTAACAAAATCCTAATTCATTCATCATTTTTAAAAATTCTTATCAATGAGGAATAAAAGGCAATTACCTTGGGAAGTAAAGAAGTGTTGAGAATCATCCATAATCATTATCTTTGGTTGGCGCCATGCATGAGCCTCAGGGAGGTTAACCAGACACCAGACCCTTCCTGTGAGTCCACGCCATTCATGGGCCACAGGAAGAACAAGAAGCCAGCTCCTTCCTGTGAGTTGGAGCCATTCATGGGCCCTGGGAAGCAGAAAAAGAAGCCAGCCCCTCCAGCCAAGCTCCCCTGGTAACCCTCACGAGCAACCGAATAATCCAGAGAAACACAGGCTGAGATGATAGCTATTGAAGTAAAGCACGATGTCTGTAGTGTTTAGTGTTTCACAGACTTTGCATACCTAAAGCCTAATCATCTATTTAGAGGATAACGTGCAGTATGGCATCTGTGGGGGATCTCCTTCTGAAGGTGGTAGCCATTGCTAATTCCCTATTACCTTGTTTTGAAATCCTGTATCATTTTCATTGTTTTGTTTGGTTGGGTTTTATGCTGTTTCACATTGTTTCATTTTATTATATCTGATGGTATGGGCAGCTATTTCAAAGATAACAAGATATATTACTATGGTAGCTATTTTGGATTTACTATTATCTTGTTTTGAAATCCTATATTATATTCATTGTTTTGTTTTTATTGGTTCTGTTCTCTTTTGTTTGATTTTACTATGTCTGATGGAGTGGGCAGCTATTTTGAAGACAATAAGAAGCATTATGGTAGCTATTACTGATTTCCTATTATCTTGTTTTGAAATCCTGTATCACTTACACTGTTTTGTTTTTGTTTTTTGGTTTTTGGTTTTTGGCACTGGCATTGAACTCACAACCTCGCGCCTGTCAGACAGGCGCTTAAGTCACTGAGCCAAACTCCTGGCCCTGGTTTTTTGAGGCAGGGTTACACTATGTAGCTCAGGCTGGTCTTGAGCTCATGGTGTAGCCCAAGCCAGCCTCAAACTCACAACGCTCCTCCTACCTCAGCCTCCCGAATGCTGGGATTAAAGACGTGCGCCACCACGCCTCACTCGAATTTACATTGTTTTTATTGGCCTTATTCTGCTTTATTTTGCTTGGTTTTATTCTCTTTAAAATAAAAAAATTATTAAAAAAATAATAACCCTCATTAAACCCAAACAAAACCAAAAAAAAACATTTTTTTTTGTTAACTTCAAGAGAGATTCCTGGCATCTGAAACCGAGGGGGCAGCGTGATCTCTGGGGACACCAGGCATCCTTTGGTCACTGCTACTGACCAGCTGCTGCCGTAGCCTCTCTTCTTTCCCCTTCTAGGCAGAAATTTTTACTGGGGTGCTGGTCACTTGCTGCGGGCAGGGGAGGGCTGGGCTTCTCCTGAGTCCACAGGTCACCGGAGGACATGAGGGAACTGCACCAGAACCCGTGCACCACCCAGGGGTCTCCCAGAACCTCCTCTGGGAGTAGCAACTACCTGTGACCTGTGCTGGTGTCTGGGGGAGGAGGGTACTAAATCACATTTGCATGGGATAGAGTAAAGTCATGAGTGGATCGGACTGTGGTTAGGACCACCTGGCTATGCGAAAACTTCATTGCCCCTTCCCCCTGCACGCAGGCTGGGACACGCAGCCCCGTGGCTGAGTCCCGGCCGCTGGGAAGAGGGGTGAATGGTGAGCATCCTTTCCAGCCCAATCCATGCGGCTCCCTGGTGATCTTCCATCTTCCAGCCTCCTCTCCGGTGCCCTTGGAGGCCACGTGTGCAAAAGAATCTGGGTTCGTTATGCAATCTTAAAAAGAACCAGTCACCCATCAGGGGTAAATGTTCCAAACTGTAAGTGAGCAAGAAATAAAGTTGTTTATTACAGACACTAAGATCTTGCAACCTTCATAGCAGCTCATACTGTTGCAAAGACAAGTAACTATACCATATATTATGTTTAAGGTTAAAATGTTAAACCTGCTTTCCTTAAAAATCAATAGCACATCAAGATGTTTACCAGCTCCTCTCAGTATGGAGCTGAGGTCTTGAGGTTTGACCAAAACACTTGAACAATGTTTACATTTTTAAAAAATTGTTAAGAGCCTGGCGTGGTGGCGCACGCCTTTAATCCCAGCACTCAGGAGGCTGAGGTAGAAGGTGCGTTGTGAGTTCTGGCGAGGCCAGCTTGGGCTACAACCCGAGTGCAAAGCTGGCCTGAGCTACATAGTGCGACACTGCCTCAAAAATCTAGGGCCCGGAGTTTGGCTCAGTGGCTTAAGGGCCTGCCTGGCAGGCACGAGGTTGTGAGTTCAATCCCTGGTGCAGCAAATAAATAAATAAATAAATAAAATAAAAAATTGTTAAGAGATAGATGGCCACAGGGCATGGTAGCACATGTCTGTAATCCCAGCACTAGGGAGGCTGAGGCAAGAGGATCCTTGAGAGTTCAAGGCCAGCCTGGGCTACAAAGTAAGTTCAACACCAGCCTGAACTGCATAGTGAGACTCTGTCTCAAAAAAAGAAAAAAAGAGAGAGAGAGACAGCCATTCATCTCCCTAAAAATACTCCCCCACCCTACTTCGAGCACACTTATCCTATTGCTCTTGCCACTCCCTAAAGCGGTTCTAGAAGTCCTTTTTTGTGCGCTTACTTGCACTGCTGTGGCTTCCTCGATATCCTGAATCCATTCGAAATGTTCAGAAGTCACACGGTGCTGCCATCGGTGACTGGCGTGGTGAGGTCACCCCTCACACTCTGACAGCCCTGCCTTTCTGTCGGGCGGCACTGGGCAGCAGCCTTCATCGCATTTGAATCAAAAAATGCCTTCCAGAAATGCATCAGAAAGTGGCAAGGACAAGGGGATGAGGGTGTTAGAAACAAAGAGGAGAATTTGGAGGGAGATTAATGGCAATATGTCTTCTACTGTAATCTTTTTTTAATTTAAATATTCAGTACATATTTTGATTGTCCCTTGTATAGTAAGAGAGCTAGGTAGACATACAGACAAATGGCAAGCATAAAAAAAAAAGAAAACCAAAAGTATCATTGTTGATAGGTGGTTATAAATAGGTAGAAAATCTGAGTTTCTAAAAACAATTCAGAATGAGTAAGAGACTGGCAGCTCTGTCAAGAGGCACACAAAATTCATCTGAGACCTTACATAACAGCCACAATTAAAAAATGCAATTTTTAAACAAGACAAAATTTGTAACATAAAGAACACAATACACCACCAAAAAAAATCCAACCAAAAGGTATATAAGCATTTTATGGATAAAATTATGTTTTTTAAAGACTTAATAAATGGTGGCACGTGTCATGATTATGCCTGGCAATGCCGAATATCCTAAAAATAGATATTCTCCCCCAAATTAATCTACCAATGTTATATAATTCCAATCAAATCTAATTAAATTCAAATAAGGCCAAGAATAACCCAGATTCTCCAGAGGGTAGGGAATCATAAAACTGATCTTACCAGAGAAGATTTCTCATAAACCTACAGGAATTAAAACACTTGCATTGCTTGAGGGAAAAATAGATAATACACTGGTGAAACTGAGCAGAAAGCACAGAAACAGACAGTTTCATATACAGTACATGGAAGCAATAAATATACCCCAAAAGGCAGCATTTCAAAAAAAATCAGGGAGGAAATATATGCAATTTGATCAGTATTACTAAAACAAATTAACTATTAATAAGAAAATAACTTACAGTTAAAACAAAACAGAGTATCTTTAAAACTCAAGAGAAAGAAAGACTTAAGTAACAATTCAAATCATAAAGATAAATGTAACTGGATTTTTATATGTGGGGGAGGCACTGCTAGGCATTGATTGTAAATGCACAAGGAAATTCAGGACGGTACCTGACATATGAATAACAGTGCTAGAGGGCTGGACGAATGCAAAAGTCATCTTGGCTCTACTTAAAATAGTGTCAACCATATCACTGTATCACCTATTTTATAAATACATTTTAATGCTTTTACTTCAAAAAAGACTGTAAACAAAGCAAAAACATAAGTCACAAACCGAGGCACAGTATTTATATTCACCGAAGAAACCGGGCGCTGGCTGGGGATTTAGCTCAGCGGCACAAGCGCCTGCCTGGCAAGTGCGAGGTCATGAGTTCAATCCCCAGTACCACAAAAGAAACCAAGTGTTAGTGTTCAGGCTGACACTGGGGGTAGCAGCACTTGCCTCAGATGCACAGGATCCTGGGTTTGATCCCCACCAAAATGCATCCATGCACACGCGCGCGCACACACACACACACACACATCTAGGCTGCATAAAAAATTCTTTGCAGAACAGCTGGGATGGGGAAAGGAGAAATGGAAGAAAGGAAAAGATTATATGTTTGTAGATATACACATATAACTGTATGTATAAGTATGCAAGATAGATAATTACACTACTGATTCTGTTAGTTCATCAGAAAAAATAGTTTGTGTTGTCATTGTTTGATTGATCATTTTTTATGCCTAGGTCTCATAACTTGAACAACCACTTCTAAGATAACAATATGTAATATATTGACTAGTATTGATTTCTGGGGTTTTTTTTTTTAATTCTGTATTACTTCTACTTTTCTATTTTGCTTCTTTAAAATAAAAAAATTTTTTAAATTCTTTGCAAAAAGAAAAAGATAATGCAGTAATAAGTAAGCAGAGCTATGAACATGTGAACCACAGAAATGAAACCCGATGGTCAATAAACAACTGAAAGTTCATGCTTCAATCTCATTGATAATCAGGAAAATGCTACTTAAACTTACACAGCAATACAATTTCACCCTCGTAAGAGTGGCAATAATTAACAAGTGCAGTAACACCCAGCGCTGACGAGCTCCCGAGGAGAGAGGGTGGCTTCCGCACTGCTAGTGGAAGTGCAAATTGGACTACTGCTTCGGAGAGCAATTTGGCAAAATCTAATTAAGCTAAAGATGTGCATACCCTGCAATCCAGCATCCCATTCCTAAATATATACCCCAGAGAAACTCTAGTACATATGCACCAAGAAGCATTTAAAGAAAGTTCATTGCACCACTGTTTCTAATAAACAAAAATGGGAAACATCCTAAATGTCTGTCGGTGAAGAAGAGATAAGTTACATAATTGCAGAATGGAACATTAAATGAATGAACTGGAGTTAATGTATTAACACGGATAAATCTCAAATCTATACTGTTGGGTGTTAAAAGCTAATCACATAAAGATACATATTACACCACATATAAAGTTTTTAAACACATAAAATATTTAACTGTACATTGTCATTGTCACATTCCTAGGTGATGATGGTGTAAAATATATATGATAATGACAACCAAAGAAATTCATATTAACAATAACCTTAGGAATAGGAGCAAAAAGCCAGTATAAGGTGGTGGCGTATAAGGGAACACAGCCTACTCACAGTATCTCTTCTATTATTTTTAACCTAAATAATATCAGGCTAAAGTGAAATAATGCAAATAATCTAAAACAAAATTAATCTTAATGAGCATGTCATTGACATTTGAGAGAGCAGAGCAGTGGACATAGGTGATGGTTAGATCAGTATTTGCTACACACACCTCAGTACTTTTCCATTTAATGAACAAAATGTTCAAGTTAGACCCAGACAGTACATAATTTATGAACTGGAGATAATTCTATCCTTTATGACATTTTCTATTTTAAGTAAATAACTCGCCATTATACTTTTGATTATTTAAAGTGCAAATAAACAAATATATGCCCCAAGGATAATAATATATTCTTGTAAACAAACAGCTCTGAACAGGGGGAAAGACTTTCTAATGTTTTTTAACAAACAAAAATTCATTGCAGGCATCCAAATTGGAAAAGAAATAAAATTCCCATTATTTACAGGTTATATGATCTTTGTAGAAAACTCTAAAGATTATGCAAAAACTCAGCTACAGCTAACAAATAAATAAATAAAGGAGGAGAATATAAAGCCAGTACAGAAAACTCAGTTGCATTCTATACTTAACAATCAACTATTTAGCAGGGCATGGTGCTGCACACCTATAATCTCAGCACTCAGGGGGCTGAGGCAGGAGGATTGCTTTGAGTTTGAAACCAGCCTGGGCTACATAAGTGAGTTCAAGGCCAGCCTGCACTACATAGTGAGGCCTTGTTTCAAAAAAAAAAAAAAATCATATAGAATCTCATTGAGGGATCTCAAGGAAAAGGGGAACAAAGCTAGAAAACTTACAATTGCTGCTTTTAAACTTTACTGCAAAGCTACAGTGATCAAAATTGTGTGGTACTGGCTAAAACAAATATAGATTGCCGGGCGTGGTGGCACATGCCTTTAATTCCAGCACTCGGGAGGCTGAGGCAGGAGGAGTGTTGTGAGTTCGAGGCCGGCTTGGGCTACAACACGAGTACAAGGCCGGCCTGAGCTATACAGTGTGACCCTGCCTCAAAAAAACCAGGGCCGGGAGCTTGGCTCAGTGGCTTACGTGCCTGTCAGGAAGGTGCGAGGTTGTGAGTTCAATCCCCAGTGCCAAAAAAAAAAAAAAAAAGAAGAAGAAATATAGATCAATGACAGAGAATGTACTTGGATATGATGCCAAAGATACAGGCAATAAAAGAAAAAATAGACAAAGCAGGCTTCTTGAAACTTTAAAAATATCATGGATTGAAAGACAGTATCAGAGTTGGGTATGTAGCTCAGTGGTAGAGCGTTTGCCTAGGATGTGCAGGCTTTGAGTTTATTTTACACACACAGACTCACACTCACACAATCCCAAAGGAGTAAAAGGTAACTCAGAGTGGGAAATTTTAGGAGTTCTCTATGTATTCTGGATATTAGAAGGGACTCTGGATATTAGTCCCTTCTAATATCCAGAATACATAGAGAACTCCTAAAATTGAACAACAAAAACCTCATTCAAAAATAAATAAAAATTTGATTAAACATCTCTCCAAGAAAGATCTGCAGATGTTCACTGAGCACACACAAGACCCTCAGCACCCCTGACCCATGGGGAAACACGAAACAAAACTACCCGAACTCCCACCTCCCACTCATGAGGATGACACATATCAAAAAGAAAAAGCAAAAAGTAACAAATGAGAGCAAGGATGGGGCAAAATCACAGCGCTGATGACAGCTGGTGAGAATGTAAAATGGGTACAGCTGCTGCCAAAAACAGCATGGTAGCTCCCAAAAAAATTAAAAATGAAATTGTCAAGTGATCCAGCAATTCCAGACTGGGTGTGTACACAGAAGAACTGAAAACAAGGTCTAGAAGAGGAATTTGTGCTCCTACGCTCATAGCAGCACTGCGCCCAATAGCTACAGTGAGCCAAGCAGTGGCTTAGTGGGTATGCAATGGGGGTGCACACACAACACAACACTAGTGAGCCTTCAAAGGGAAAGAGAATCTGACGCATATGACCACATAGGTAAACTTTAAAGACATTGCTTAGAGAAAGAAGCCGGTCACAAAAAGACACATACAGTATGATTCCATTATCTGGGATGCTTAGAGTGGTCTGAGTCCCAGAAGGTAGAAGCTGGCCTCCCGGGCTGGCCAGGGAGGTGGACGCTGTGATTTAACGCGTGCAGAGTTCTAGTTTTACAAGGTGGGAAGAGTCATGGACATGGATAGAGGGCGGGGATGGCTACGTGACACTGCAAATGCACTTTACACCACTGGGCTGCACGTTTTAAAAAGATTAAGACAGTCAGGTGTGGTGACGCACTCCCGTAATCCCAGCACTCGGGAGGCTGACGCAGGAGGATCATTGCAAGTTCGAGACCAGCCTGGGCTACAAAGTGAGCCCAGAGCCAGCCTGAACTGCATAGCAAGAACTTGTTTCAAAAAGACAAAAATAAATAAGTAAATAATAAAATAAAATAAAACAAAATGATTTACACAGCAAATTTTATGTTATGCGTGTTTTAACAATACAACTTACAAAATGTCAGGGGAGAAACAGTTGCCATGAAACCTGCTAACAAAGTCTTTTTGAAATTACAAAACCAGGAGAAAAAGAAGGGAGAAATCCAATGAAGTTGCAGGTTTCAGATAATAAATCAAATTGAGACCACAGTCTCCCCCTTCTGCAACAAATTCATTTAAACATTTGGCCAAAATTCTCATGATAAATATATACTGGTGCTCAAAAGCAAGGGAGGGGAACTCTAGCTGACCCAAGACACGAGGAAAGGCACACTCCAAAGAACTCAAGCGCTCCGGAGGGGTAAGCGCCATGGGCCAAGACAGAGATCATCCGCACAGTAACCCATTTGTTAGTTACATTAACCATCCCACAATGTATGTATACTCCAAAACAGAGTGCCAGGCTGCGTGCAGTGAAAACACACAATGCTATCTATGGATTTAAAAATAAATAAACAATTCAAGTGGACAGCAGAGAAGGAAGGAGGAAGAGAAAACAAAGATATTTAATGTTGGTGGTAGAAACCCAGAGCAGGCTTGGGGCTCTGGTGACAGACAGAACAGTCTAACAGCATCCGAGATGTCACCCTGATTGCTATCATCACCACCTGCGGGGGTTCGGGGTGACGCAAAGTGTATGAGCCTCCAGGAGATCAGTGAAAGCAGACATGGGGCAGACAGACAGAGTGGCGTCCCCTGTAGGTGGCAGGAGATGGCTCGCTGTGCCCAGATCAGCCCCCACAGGGTCCCGGCCCAAGCCAGCGGCAAAGGGGACTTCCACTCACTCCAGCACTACACTGTACCCAAGGCAGCAGAGGCCAAGGGATTCTCAACCCGAAATACACGAAGAGAGGTGATCGCCAAGCCCCTGAGAACACCAGCGCCAAGGGAGAGGAACTTAGCAAATAGAGGGAGATGAGAGATTAGAAGAGGATTTTTCCATTGTATGAAGATTTTATACACTTAGAAAAATATGAGAGGGTAGCACAACCATTAAACAAAAGAAAAAATCCATTTTAATAAAAATTGAGGTGTTCTTATTAAAAAGATCCAAAATGCAAATATCAGAAGAACACATTTGAGGCCAAATCCCTCCCGAAGCAGGTATCCCAAGAAAGGGAAAGTTGGAAATCATGCAAGAAATTAAGGAAGGGAAGCAGAGGGAAGGAAAATGAACACCTCCCTGGGCTGAAGATAGACAACTGAACAGTCATGTATAAAGAAGATAAAACTGCATCAGCTGACTTTAGTGGCTCACTATAATACTAGCACCCTGGGAGGCTGAGGCAGGAGAATTACAAGTTTGAACACAGCCTTGGAAAATTAGCAACTTAGCAAGATCCCACTACTAAAATAAAAGAAAAATAAATTTCAAAATATGATAGATGTAATTCAGTATGAAGGCCCTGGCTTCCATCTCCCATAACACACACACACACTGGATTAGTGCACACACCAAACTCTAGGAAAAGTTCCAAACAGATCAGAAGTCTAAATGAAAAGAAAAAAGAACCATACATAAAAGTATTAGAAAAAGGCATGGTTAAACATCCACTGCCATCACTTGGAAAAGTAAAGAGCACTTCCCTTTATATGACTAAAAATCTAGAAACAAAGTAAAGAATTCATAAATTTGACAACAACCAAAGTTGAATATGGCAAAAAATCAGTAATTCTTATCTACTAATACAGTAATAACCAGTTATGATGCATAGTAGCAAAAGAAAAGTATTAGTACCATAATGTACTTTGAAATACACCTAATAAGAAATGTGCGAGAAATAATACAACTACAAAACTGAACCGAAAGACAATTTTTAAGTAACCTAATTGAAAACAGAAACCCATTTTCAGGAAGGGGAAATTATAATAAGATTTCAGCAACTCTTATCCAAATAATCTATAAATTCATTGAAAACACAACCCTACAATCAGTAAAATTTTTCAGGGGATTGCACAAAGTTGTTATGAATATATGTGAATATGTAAATATACAAAAGTGGTCAAAAATTCTGGGAAAAGAGACGGGTCTTGTCCTACCAAATATATGGGGGGAAAAAACCTACAGGAATTAATACTATTTGGCATTGGAGTAAATAAACTGGAGGAATAAACTGGAGGAATGTAATTAGGAGTTCAGAAATGGACCTGTGAGGTATTTCAAATCAGGAGGAGGTGGGTCCTGGACCTATTACTAATGGTACTGAGGCAATGGACTTACCACTCTGGACAAAAAAGATGAAATTTTCTCCCTACACACTATTCTCAGAACTAAATTCCAAATACATGAAAGAAGCCAAACATTCCAAAAAGGCAAAGCATTAGAAGAACATGCAAACTTAGAGGAAATCTTTTTCGATTAAGACAGTTATATACCCAAATGAAATAAATGATAAATTTGGCTAAATAAAATATAAAGGTTTAATGACAAAAAAAATAGAAAAGCAACACAAAAAGTCATGCTGCACACTGAAAACTATATTTATTTTCCATGCATCACAAAGCATTCAGGTTATGCAAATATTTCTGAGGAAAAAACATAACCCAATGGGAAAACGGATCATTCATGAAAGAAGAAACCACATAGATAAACACATGAAAACATATTATCTGTCCATGGCCTCTTTCAGCTTCTGATGGCTTCTGGTATCCTTGGCTTGTGGCCACATCACCACAGTGCCTGCCTCTGTAGCCACATTGCATCTTCTATATGACAGCATCTCCATTTGCTCCCTTCTCATGCTGATCTTATGTCTGCATTTGGGGCACACCTAGATAATCCAGGCCAGTCTCCCATCTCAGGAGCCTTACTCTCATAGTTTGTTACATAAAGGTATATTCACCTTTTAGTTATGTGAGATAATACCCTTGGGTCCCAGGAATTAGGATGTGGTTACCTTTGCGAGGGAGTGGTATTATTCAACTTAGAACAGGCTCCTTGATTCCAATTTCCTAAATATACAGCAGAGTTAATAATAATAACTATCCAATAGTCATCGTAAGAATTCTATTAGTTAATATACTTAGAACAGTATCTGCCACATAGTAACTGCTCAAAAAACTGTAGCTGCAACTGCTAGAAGTAATAGTAGCAGTGTTGAATTTTTTAAACAAGTCACAAAAATCCAAAACCATTAAAAAATGCTGACTTTTAAATTATCTTTACAATAAGGAACTCTATAAAAAAGACTTAAGCAAGGAGGAAATACTTTGAATGTACTAATGAAATATTAACACCTATAATGTATAAATAAATGCTATAAATCGATAAGGAAAATGTACTATAAAAAATGAGCAATGCTCTAAATGCACAACTCATAGAAAGAAAGTCTAAATGGCTGATAAGCATAAGGCAATGTTTAGTCTGACTACAAATCAAAAAGCTGCATTCAAAACTTCGGTGACGGGAGGCTGAGGTAGGCGGAGCATTGTGTGTTCGAGGCCGGCTTGGGCTACAACGTGGCGCAAGGCCAACCTGAGCTACATAGTGCGACCCTGCCTCAAAAAACCAGGGCTGGGAGTTTGGCTCAGTGGCTTAAGCGCCTGCCCTGGCAGGCGCAAGGCTGTGAGTTCAATCCCCGGTGCCGCAAAAAAAAAAAAAAA
>RJWM01031633.1:0-22214 GCA_004363535.1 Dasyprocta punctata | reverse complement strand
GGATACCACAGAATTAACCCTTCTCTCTCCTTCCTTTACAGGTTGGTTTTTGGAGTAGCCTGTTGCAGTGACGAAGCTCTCCCATGTGACACTCAGAGGAGGCTTTGAGGAACTCTGCCTTTGAGGACCTCGGTCTGGGCTGATGGAGCACTGGGCTCCCCACACCCTCTCTGTCCACAGTTGAGATTTTGGTGGATTTAGGCTGCGGCCCAGGCCTCAATCTCCTGCTGCTGACCTAGCCTTGGAAGCACTAGCAAGAGCCCAGCACCACCCACTGCCCCCCAGGGACCACCCCTCCTGCCAGGGGCCTGGAGCTGAAAAGTGACTATGCGGCTTGGGCTCTGTGTAGTGGCCCTGGTTCTGAGCTGGACACACCTCACCGCCAGCAGCCGAGGGGTCAAGGGGAAGAGGCAGAGGCGGAGTGAGTAGTGGAGTGGCTGGGACCACCGTTGGCCTTGGCAGTGGGAGAGGGCCACCCCGGGGGGGCCTCAGGTAGTGTCATTCTGTGATGACCATCACAGACTTGTGCTTCGTCTAATACAGCTTTGTAGGTTTTGCAGTAGATTGTTCTGACCGTGGAGTATTCAGTTAGTGAATTGATTTGTCGAGATTATCTACTTTGTAGATTACTCACTCTGTCTGTTTTCCCCTTTGTAGCCTGCTTTCTGGATTAACCCCTCTCTTTTGAGGATCCAGGTTGTGGATTATGCCCTTTGACATATCATCAGCTTTGTGTGGTATCCATGGCAGTACTTTCGGGAGGGGTCCCCACCCTAGTATGCTTGGTTTCCTCCTCGCTGGCTCCAGGGTTCAGGGCTCCTTTGATGGCTAAAGTGTGGTCCCTCTGGGCCAGGAGCTCTGCATGTGTGGGTGCTGGGCAACAGGGCTTCCCTTGCCTAGATCTTAGGCAGGAATAGTAGCACAGGGATGGTGCAAGACACTCTCATCCTGTGGCTTTTAAACAGGCCCAGTGGGATTTGGGGAGCCACAGTGGGGGTGACGGGGAGGCAGGCGGGCTGAGGTCTGATCCTACCACCTGCACACCCTGGGTGGCTTTGTTTTCTCTGCTTTCAGTAGTGAGCTTCCACGGGAGGTACCATTGGAAGAAAGAGGTCTCAGTTTCAAAAGAAAAACAAATTCTATATTGTAGACATGAAGAAAGGGGGAGAGATGGGCCTAAGGACACATAGTCAGAGTTGGAACCCAGGTCTCTTGATGCCTGTAAACCCTGCTTTTTCTTTCTTTGTTTCTTTGTTTCTTTGTTTCTTTCTTTCTTTTCTTTTTTTTTTTTTTTTTTTTTTTTTTTTTTTTTTTTTTTTTTTTTTTTTTTTTTTTTTTTTTTTTTTTTTTTTTTTTTTTTGGTACTGGTAATCAAACTCACAACCTCGTGCTTGCCAGGTAGGCACTGTGCCACTGAGCTATATTCCAGTCTTTGTTTTCTTAAAAACATAGCTTGATGTAGTTCAGGATTAACCTGCCAGACTCCCCTCCCCATGCGCACAGTAGGCATTCCTTCCCTTTTGCTTGATAGCTCCAGTGGTGGAGCCTGTATGTCATGGGAGTGGCCACCATTGACAGTGACCCTGGTTAGGGGCTGGAGAGGGGCCTCTGGACTCCCAAAGATTCCTTTTAACATCCCCCACTCCCAACATTCCCATAATGGGAACTGTCACATCTGCAAATGGGAAGTCCCCCTGAAGTCTCTCCCAGCTCCCTCCTACTTCACATTTCCCTCAGACTGATGCCCCTGGGAAGGTTGGCAGGCATTGCATAGCCAAGGCCAGAACTCAGCCCAGGGAGAGAAGCCCAGAGAATCGATGAAACTGAAAATCCCAGGCTTAACAATTACTTTGGTTTAATCAGTAGCGAGGCCTTGATTTTCCTCCCTTTTCCTCTATTGGGATGGGTATTTTGGTCAGATGTTGTTTAGTGCTTTATAATCAATCTCCTCTATTTCCAAAATGAGAGGGAGAGAGGAGGGGAGAAGGAGAGGGAAGAGAGGGAGAGAGAGAGAGAGGGAGGGAGAGAGAGGCGCCACACTCGTGACATGCACTGGTGATTTACACGTGTCGGATCACACACCCACCTAAACCAGGGGCCATAAGACCTGGTCAAAGTCTGTTGAACTAGAAAAGAGAAGAAACGGTACCTGTAAGGACCTGCTTTCAGTAGTGGCCAATTAATGCAGCAATTTTGATTGCTCTCTCTTGATATAGCCACATCTAGGCAGCCTCAGCAGCATGTAAAGTGTTGTCATTACCAAGCAGTGTGAGTAGCCATCCTTACTGTTACAGTCAAGGAGAGGGGAGAGGTAGAGACAGACTTGGGCATAGTGAGGGTCCAGAGTGGACAGAGGCTCAGTGAGCCAAAGCAGTGTCTGCCAGTAGGTGATCTGTGTTAATCTAATAATCATAAAACCACAGTCATTGGCCAGATCTGGTGGTGTACACCTGTAATCTCAGCACTTGGGAGGCTGAGGCAGGAGGATTGCCATGAGTTTGAGGCCCAGCCTGGGCTACATAGTGAGTTCAAGGCCAGCCTGGACTACATAATGAGACCTTGTCTCGAAAAAATAAAACAAAACAACAACAACAACAAAAAACACACAATCATCAAGCTGAAATGTAATTTTACAGGAATACAGTAAGTCTTACATGAGATGATAGATCTGTATTTGTTTGTCTGAAGTGCTGGGGAAAGAACTGTCACACATGCTAGGCAAACGCTCTTTGCCACCAAGATACATCCCCAGTGTGAGATATGCATTTTTTACAACCTATGTAAAGCATCAAGCTCTGTGCGGACTTCCCGATGCAAGTTGTGGTTAGATAACCACTGTGTGGACTGTTTCACCTGAAGGTTTTAGGGAAAGCAGGGAAGACAGAAGGAGACCAGGACCCTGTGTGGCTGCTGTGGCCTCTCACAGTGTGGAAAGGCACTGGGCAGGTTGGGGGCTCAAAGCTGGGCTTGCTGTATGACCTTCATCGACTGCAGGTCAGGAGGGCCCAGGAGCCACAACTCTGACCCTCAACTCTACACCACTTTTGGACTCAGAAATGTCTGAGCAATAGACTCCCCAAGGTTAAGAGAAAAGACTGAGCAAAGCATTTAACTCTGGCTATGAATTATGAAGGCTCTAGCAAGACTGTCCCTTATCCTCCACTTGTCCTCCACTCCTGGGGGACCCCACCCGGAACCCCTCTTCCTGTACCTAGCTTCTTCACTCCTTCTGAGTCTCATCCTGAACCCTCACACTCCGCATCCCTTGCACTGAATATTCCCTTACTGAGCCCTTTCTTCTTTCAGCCCTGCCCTCCGGTAGTCCCCTATTCCTTCCTTGAGCCCCAACTCCTCCAGATGCCGGGATCACCCCTCTTGCTCCTCTGACTGCCCCTCTTCCACCTGCAGCTGGCATGTCTCCTACAGTGACCACCCTCGCAGTCCCTCTCCTCCCCAAGCCCCTGTGCATTGCTTGGGTCACTCAGCAAACGTCCACCAAAGCCAGCAGAGCCAGGTCCTGGATTGCAAAGGCAAATCTTGAGGATCTCTCGGTGGTGGGGAGAGACCACCCAATCAGTGTTATGACTGCTGCCACAAGAAGAAACCAGGCAGCTGGAGAGCCCAGAGGAGCCGGGGGGAGGAAGTAGGCACAGCTAGGAGTAGTTGGGGAATGACCCATAAATTGGATTCCAGGGAGCCTTAGAGTTTACCTGGACCTATCTGGCTTTCACACTAGGGATCTTTTGCACTGGTAAGACACGGCCTGCCACGGAAGCCAAAGTCAGCACCCATTGGGATGGAGTGAGCCAGGCCTGCTGGGGCTAAGTCAGGAAGCCGGGGTCAGGACCTGCAGACCTGGACACAAGTCAGATGGTGACACCCTTTGTACTTACCAGGCTGAGGAGGCTGGACTCGTTCTGAATTCAACTGTGGATGATAAGGAGCCATGCAGAGATTTCATTCTGAGGGCACATGGTCCAGCTGCAGTCAAGGGTTGGGGAGTACCTGGGAGACAGACAGGCAGGCTGGGCCCTGGAGGGAAAAAGTGAGGGTCTAAGCTGAGTTAAAGAATACTGGGTCTGCCAGAGGTTTAGCTCAGTGGCACAAGCACCTGCCTAGCAAGCACAAGGTTGTGAGTTTGTTCCCTCGTCCAAAAAAAAAAAAAAAAAAAAGAATACTGGGTCGTCCCAGCGAGGGTAGTGCAGGGTTTGCTGAGTGTGCGGACAGAAAGTCCCTGGGATGACACATCTCCCAAGAAGGGTCCTTCCTGACCCTTCCTCCATCTTGTCCTTGGGGTCCCACTCCCTGTTTTCCTTCCCATCAACTTCACTCGGGTCTCTGGCATTGAGTTTAGCTCCTCCAAAGCTGGATTCCACCCCCACAGCCAAGGTCATCACTCCTGGGTCTTGGACACCTCTCTCCATCCTCCGCTGAACTTTGACAACCCACCCTGAGGCCCCAATTCCCATACAGTTCCACACCCCATACTTCAGTGAGCACACTTGCCATCCTGTCCTTGAGCCTCTGTTCACACCCTCAATCCTACAGCAGGGGGGCCTTACCCTTTTGGAGCTTCTCAGCCCTTCCCTGGGCTCTCATTCAGAGATAAGACAGTCTCTGCCCTCCACAGCTCTTTCCAATGGGAGCAGAAGATGTATTAGTAGATACTAACAATATGAGTTGATGTCTGCCATGATAGATTTCAGTACCACGGACATGGGAATTTGCGATATGCACCACCCAGACTTGCAGAGCAAGAGGTGAGATCAAGAAAGACTGCCTGGAGGAGGTGATTTTTGCTCTGAGGCTTGAAGGAAGCAGTCAGGCTCAGGAGGAAGCAGGGTGTTGCAGGTAGGAGGAGCAACTTGAGCAAAGGCACAAAGCTGTGGAATAGTATGATGTGTCCAGAGAAACAAAAATAGGTACTACTTAGGAGTTGTTCTGAGAGAGGAGATGGGTGGGATTAGCTCATGGAAGCTTTTTAGGCCTGGCAAGGAGTTAGATCTTAATTCTGCAGGTGATAGGCAGCCTTGAATGGATTTGAGGCAGGGCTGCAACACCCTCTGACTTCTGGAATAAGAGATCCCTGAAGATGAGCTGGGAATTGGGAGAAGTAAAGATGGGAAGGGGGAGCTGGGAGCCAGATTCCATTCCTCAGGGAGAGGTCGGTTGAGCCGTGCAGCTGGGCAAGGCCTCATCATAGCCAGAGCAACTAGAAAGGGTTTTACAACTTGAAAGATTGTTGGAGAGGGGAGGCAGGAGGGACCCCAGGAGGGCACAGCTCTGCCTCATGCGCTCAGGAGGAGGGGAAGAGAGGCAGAGTGTGAGCGGGCAGGGAAGCCCAAGCTGTGCAAGAGGGTGTGTGTGTGTGTGATGAGGGCTGATAGGAGGCCCTTTCCCCTCTCTGAGCAACTCTGGCCCTGCAGGACCACCTTCCTGCAAGGCCCCGCAGAGCACCACTCCACCCTAGAAAAGCAGCAAGAGGGATCTTGCTTAGTTGCCAGTCTGACCCTCCTTCCATGGTCCTTTTCCTCACCAACACCATAAGGCCCTGTTTTCTGCTCCATGAAGACCCTAAGATGTTCAGTGCCTCAGGCCCTTTGCACAGGCTGCTCCTGCTGTGTGGCAGATCCACTTCCTCTAGCCTACTGGCACAGGAGTGCGTTGTACCCGTCTCCACATCCACTGGCACTGTGGATGACCAGCCCTGCTTTCCTTGCCCTGGCTGGGCCTTCTTTGCTATTCCTCCCTGGAACTTCAGTTAGGGTTACAGTGAATATTTGGAGAATGGCTCTGTTTCTCTTGGAATCATGTTACAGCCCCTGTGTTAGTCAGCTTTTCACTGCTATGACAAAATATTTGGGAAAAATAACTGAGAGGAAGATAGATTTATTTGAGCTCACAGTTTCAAAGGTTTCAGTCCATGGCTGGCTGGCTCCACTACTTTTAGGCCTATGGTGAGGCAGAAACATCATGGTGGGAGGGTGTGGGGGAGGAAAGTTGCTCCCCTCATGGGAGCCAGGAAGCACAGAATGAGTGAGAACCAGGGAGGAAAAGACTGGGGACCAAATATCATCTCCAAGTCTATACCTCATGAGCCACTTTCTTTACCTAGCCCCCACCTCCTAAATTTACATTACCTTCCAATAATGCCATGAAATTATGATCTTGCTGGGCACAGTGGTGCATGCCTATAATCCCAACACTTTGGGAGGCTGAAGCAAGAGGATCACCTGGGCAATTTAGCAAGACACTATCTCAAAATAAAAAATGTAAAAATGGAATAAGAATGTAGCTCAATGGTAGAGCTGCCCTGGGTGTGATGCCTGATACTGACCAAAACAACAATAACAACAACAACAAAATATATATACATATGTATACATATATATGTACATGTATATATGTGTATATTCTTTTAATTCACTGATGAAGTTACAGTTCTTATAATGCAATCTTTTTCCAAAAGCCCATCAGCTAACACAATAAGCCCTTTGGGGAGACATTTTAGATAACCATAGCACCCTCTAGATAACCATCTTCCTTGAACCCCCTCTCTAGTCAAGGCCATATTCTCATTAAACTCTACCCACCCCACAGAGGCCCCCATCCTGTATGCCTCTGCCCCCTCTCTGTCTACCCATTTGCCTCGCCAGGCTGAGAACACCTTTGGGCTTCTACCCCCCTTACCAGTGTCCCTCTCCTCACTGAACTGAGCCCTGCCTGTCACTGAGCCCCAGCCCTGTGAACTTCCAGAACCCCTGGGGCTCAAATCCCTCTTCCCTCTTCCCTTGTCTCTGAGTCCAGCCTCTTCCCCTCCCCCTGGCCGAGCCAAGCCCACCCCCTGACCTTTGTATCATAACCCTCTGTCTCCTCAGGCCTCCACAGGACCAGCTCACTCTGTCTCTGAGCCCTGGAATCACCTCTCACCTCACCTGCTCTCTCCTCTCCGCTCTGTCTGCAGTCTCTGAGATTCTGGCCTTGCTTTGTTCTCGCCTCCTTCCCTTCTGCTTTCACCCCCTTCTCAGTGTCACCCTGTTAGTGACCACTAGGGTCAAGTCATGGAGATTTGCTTCAGGACTCACTGGTGTAGGCCTCTTCCCCTAAGATCTCTCCCTTTCCAACTTGGTTTCTGTCACTACTCGCTGCGTCTCCTCCCACCTCTCCCAAGGTTTTTCTTAACTTCTCTCCCAAGGTCTTCTTCCTCTGCTTCTCTCGAATGCAGGTGTTGTCTGGGGTTCACTTTGGCCCTCTTGTCACCCCCTCTTCTCACAGCTTCTTCCCAAGGCTGCCTTTCCACTCTGAGAGGTTCAGTGACCAAATTTGCTCCTTCACAGCCGACTTCTCGAAAGAGACGTCACTATCACTACTTCCTCTGCTTCTTACCTTGCTTTTACTCCTCTACCTACTGCCCTCTGCTCTCCACTCCCTCTGTTCCACTGAGACACGCCCCCCCCACCAGTGTCACCAGCAACCTGTCTGTTGCTATGAAGTCTCAGCAGCATCCTGCAAATTGACAGCTCCCTCTTCTCTTGAGCATATTCTTCTGGAAGAGCTCCAGGATGCAAGAAGCACTTTTTTTTTTTTTTTTGAGACAGGGTCTTACTATGTATTCCAGGCTGGCCTTGTACTCACTGTGTATGCCCAGGCTGACCTGGAATGTAAAGCAGCCCTCCTGCCTCAGCTTCCGGAGTGCTCGCATTACTGCCATGTGCCACCACCCCTGGCTACAATAAGCTTTTTAGTGTTCCCTCCCTATCTGTCAGCTCCTTCTCAGCCTCTCCATTGTTCTGTCTTTTTCTGTGCTTCTCTGTAAGGTCTAGTTCCTTTTCCTAGTCTCCTTGCACAGACCCACATGCCTTCAAGGGTTATTTTCATGCTAAGGACCCTACGTCTCCATCTCCAGCCAAAATGTTTCTCCTGAGTTCCAGGTCTTTGTGTCCATTGCCTGATAGACCTCCCCCGAGCGTCCTACAGGAACCATACAGTCACCATGTCTAAAGCCTAAGCTCTCATTGTCCCCACCCCCGCCAGCCCCTGCTCTGCTGCTGCTCCTGTGACACAAGCCCAACGTCTTCAAGGGAACTTGACTTGTGTTTCTCCTCGCCTGCTCTTCTCCCAACCTTGTGGGTTCTACAGCCTGGATATCTACTCCTGTCCCTCCGCATGGTTCAGCCTCAGCTCTTCTCCTCTGGAGTTGGGACCTAGGCATCTCCCTGCCTCCAGTTTTGCTACTTCTGCCACCCATTCTCTGCTCCGCAGAGTGACCTTGCTGAAATGCCTGGCCATGTCTCCTGTCTGATTTCTCCTTGGCTTTCAGATAATATCTGAATACTGTTCCATAGGTCCAAACCCTTCCTGCTCTGGCCCCTGCTTCTCCATCTGGCTTCTCATCTGAATACTCAACTACACTGCTGGCCTGACCTCATTTCGGACCCTGACTGTGCCACACTGTCCCTACCATGTCCCTGGTAGTGCTCAAGGAAAATGTGCAATGCGAATGCTGCTGTTTGAATGGGTGGCGGGTGATAGGATTCTGAGAAGGCCTTTTGCAAACGTTTTCTTCACAAACGCGATCAGCAAGGAATAAATAAGGCAACAAAGCCATGGAAGGCTGCCAATGGGACAGCTGGGTCACCAGTCACCAATGGGTCACTTCAGTTACTGAAGAAACTAAGGCAGAATCCCAGAGGCAGTGTTCATTTTAGCAATGAATTAGGTATAAATAGTGAGTAATAGATGAATTCATACCTTCAAGTGGACTCGCTCCTTTGTACTACAGCTGGAAGTGGAAGAGTAATCCTAAAGACTCTTTCATAACTGCAGTGTAGCATTTGGAATATTTTTCCTCATGCAGTGAGGATGATACTCAGTTTTAAATGTTTTAACCAAATAGCAACCTGATTCTACAAAGAAATTTCATATTTAATAAAATTAAACTAAGCCGGGCGTGGTGGCGCACGCCTTTAATCCCAGCACTCGGGAGGCCGAGGTAGGAGAAGCATTGTGAGTTCGAGGCCAGCTTGAGCTACAACGCAAGCACAAGACCGGCCTGAGCTACATAGTGCGACCCTGCCTCAAAAAACTAGGGCCAGGAATTCGGCTCAGTGGCTTAAGCACCTGCCCTGGTAGGTGCGAGGTTGTGAGTTCGATCCCTGGTGCTGAAAAAAAAAAAAAAAAAAAAATCTAGTCATACTTTCAGTTTCCATAGTCCCTTTATTTTCCTACTTCTGCCTTTTATATGCTGTGTTCCTCTCTACCTGGGACACACTAGCCCAGAAAACTTGGTTGAGTGATTTATTTTTACTTCACTTATTTATTTATTTATTTATTTATTTATTTATTTTTGGTTGAGTAATTTAACCTCTTCATTTAGTCATCTGCAAAAAATGAGGATTATTAAAATAATAGTGACCAGGTCAGGCATAGTAGCATGTGCCTGTAACCCCAGCATCAGGAGGTTGAGGCAGGAGGGTTGTCATGAGTTTGAGGCTAGCCTAGGCTATGTAGTGAGTTCAAGGCCAGCTTGGATTCCACAGGGAGACCCTGTCTCAAAAAGACAATAAATAAATAAATAAATAAATAATAGTACCTATCTCTTGGGCTATTGGAAGGATTAAATGAGTTAATGCTTGTCAAATCCTGAGAATGGAATTGGTGTTCAGCATTTAGTAATAAGCTACCCTTAGTATGATTATTATTGTGTTTTCTATGGTTATTATTGTGTTATTGTGACCATGGCTGTGTTAGTGATTCTCCTCCTCCCTTTTCCTCCCTGAAATCAGGAATCATCCCCAGAGTACATACGACTGCCTGCAGCCCTCCAGAGTATATATCCTTGGTTCCGTCTTTCCAGGGTAGAAAGGGAGGCACATGATTCACTGTTTTTCCTGGCCTCACAGACTGGGACTTTGGCTCCCGGTTTGGCTGGGTGTGCAGCCTGAGCGCCAGGCACACTCTGCTGAGCCATCTCCTGCCTTCTTACTCTGAGTTTCCCTTCTCTCTGTCTCCAGCCTGTGTCTATGGCTTCTCCTTGCCCTAAGTGATTCATAACTGCTCAATCTTCCTTCTCAATTGGATTCTCTTCCTGTGGGCATTTTCCAGTGTTCCAGTTTTCACAGTTCATTTACACCATAGGTCAGATATCTGGGAATCACCCCAGGCTCCTCCCAGGTCGTCTCTGCCTGTTAGCCATAAGTATTCCCTAAACACTTTTTTAAATGGTGACAAGGTTTATTTGAAAAGTGAGGGATGTGGAGAAACTGGCTGTGCAGAGCTGACTTGGGCCAAATAAGAGAGGAAAATAAAAAAGCAAAAATAACAGTACACCCTGGTCAGGAAGACTCAGAATGGGCTACCGTGAAGAATCATAATAGCTCTGAACATCTTCCAAATCAGTCTTCCTCTCTCTGTCTCCACTAAACACAATTTTGTTTATGATTTCTTCACCTTTCTCACCTGGGTGACCTAGTCATCTTCCTTTGAAATAATTCTTCAGTCTCTGGTCTCCACCCTGACTGCCAGAAGGTTCTTTCTAATATGTAAGTTGGACCAGATCTTACCCCTGCTTCATTTTCCAATGGCTCCCTGTTGGCTAAGTTGCTCAAAAAAGGTTCCAAGAATTAAGCTGCAAAACAAGTATTGCGGAAATGTTTAGAAAACACGGCTTACTCTCTCCTCTCTTAGATAGTCACACTGCACAGGAGTGTAATAAAGATTGCAAAAAGCCCCACAACAAAGAAGATTTGTGTGACACATGGGCTCTGGGTTTTATCTGATACACTAGGCTTTTCTCCACATCCTCCTATTAGCAGTTGGGAGAAATCTTCCAAAGAACACTCTTGGAGAAATGCTATCTGGCAGATTAAAGTTCAAGTTCACTTTTCTTAGCATGACATAAAAAACAGGACACTGTTTTTCACCATTCCCCCACCCATTTTTACCTCTGCCTCAGATTATCTGCAGTTCTCCTATGTGAAGTTCTGTTCACCCTTGTAGTCCCGCTTTGTCCAACAATTGTTCCTCTTATTCCTTACGTGGCATCTGTAGCTCTCCTATTTGAGCCCACTGTTGCTTGGCTTTGTGGCTGTCACCATTTGCCTGTTTGCTTGTTTTCACTGAAAGGTCAGTTCCTCTGCAGAGTGGCTGAGTCTATTTGCCTTGCTATCTCCAAGACTCACACCGTGCCTGGTACATGGCAGGGCTCAGTAAGTGTTGGCTGAGCAGGTGAACAATGGAACAGGATCAGAGCTCTGAGATTCAGTGCTGTGATGGGGGAGCTCACTGCCTCTAAGGATAATTCTGAGCCAGGGTTTGTCAACCACAAAACCATTGACACTGTGGACCAAATCGTTCTTTGTCGTAGGGACTGCCGTGTGCATTAGAAAATGCTTAGTAGCATCCCGCATCTCTTCCTCTTTGATGCCATGAGCAGTTCATCTCTCTGATGATGATACAAAATGTCTCTAGGTGCCAGATGCACACACCTGAAACCCTAGAATCCTAGGAGTCTGAGGCAGGAAGATGGCAAGTTCCAGCCTAGCTTGGGCACATTAGCCACTTAGTGAGAAACTGTCACAAAATAAAAAATGTGAAAAGGGTTGGGGATGTAGCTTAATGTGAAAGCCCCGAGTTCAGTTTTCAGTATGAAAAGAAGAAAAGAAAAAAAAAAAAAAAGATCTCTACACATTGCCAAATGTCCCTTGGGGAACAAATCACACCTGGTTGAGACCACTATTCTATACATAGGTTATTTTATTTTCCTATCTCTTTTCTCAGATAGTTTAATCTATTCCCTTGTCTTTAAAACTTTATCAGACATCAGCTACGTGTGGTGGTGTACACCTGCAATCCTAGCACTTGGGAGGCTAAGGCAGGAGGATTAGTGTGAGTTTGAGGTCACCCTGGACTACACAGTGAGTTCAAGGCCAGCCTGAACTGTGTAGTAAGACCCTGTCTCAAAAAAAAAATTTATCAGACATCAAAATAAATAAATAAACCCTCCTTCCATATAGACGGCTGAATTTTCCTATCTCTGGGGAGAGTCAAGTAAGTTTCGGGAAGGGTGGAGGATGGAGGAGCCAGCCTAGAAGAGGTGCTTGTGCTGGAGCTAGGGAGGCACTTGGGATGGGTGGGAGTCCTTGTCCCGGGCATCTACCCTCATTCCCCGGGATAGAAAGAATGCTGCAATGTGCAGGAAGTGGCCTTGGAGATTGCTGCCAGCCAGGCCCGTGCTTTCTGAGAAGCACGTTCTTGGGCAGAATGAAACCCCCATCTACCCTCCTTCTATCCCCGTGGGAACTTGGAAAGATGAGGTCTCTCCTATGGCTGCCTTCTCACCCTTGCTCCGTCCTTGCAGTCAGTGCTGAGGGGAGCCAAGCCTGTGCCAAGGGCTGTGAGCTCTGCTCCGAGGTCAACGGCTGCCTCAAGTGTTCACCCAAGCTCTTCATCCTGCTGGAGCGGAACGACATCCGCCAGGTGGGCGTCTGCTTGCCATCCTGCCCGCCCGGATACTTTGACGCCCGAAACCCCGACATGAACAAGTGCATCAGTGAGTGTGGGCACACTGAAGAGGGGCACTGGAGACTGCACCCTGGGAGAGGGTGCTTTGAACTGTTGGTGGCCCGTGAGGGACACGGAGGGGACACTGATGAGAGGAGATGAGGCTCTTGATTTGTGTCTCGAGCTGCCCAGATATCCCACCCATACTTCCCACTCTGTGTCCAAACCAGAGCCCATCTCCTCCCTCAACATCTACCCCCATCTCTGTCCCCACAGGTCACTCTCAGTGTCCCCAAGCCATAGGCCTGAAACCAACCTCTCACATGTGTTGCTTCCACCCAACCAATCAATATCCACCTCCTTTCCACCTTCATGCCTTGGTCTTACCTGCCCCTCTCCCCCGGGCCCCTACACTAGCTTCCCCCTCTGCCCTCCAGCCTGCACTGCGTTGCCTCCAACACTGTGAAAGATGCTTCTGAGAATACAGCCTATCCCAACCCACTTCTGCTGGAAAACCACTTTTGGCTCTACACTGGCTGCGGGGAAAATCCAAGTTTGGGCAGCCCGCTCTTTCACCCCTTCTACCCGCTGATCTTCTGACTCCACTTTGCTACACCAGCTCTAGCGTCACATGCTGCAAGGCCCATCACTCCATTCCATCTCTGTAACCTCATCTGTGACATACCGGGGGACACACAGCGAACACACCTGAGTGAACAATGCCAGTGTCCTCTCCCATCTGTCCAGGACCTTGTGGTTTAGAACATATTTCCAGATCGCATGTCAGTTGAGCCTCCCAATAAGCTTTGGAGGGAGACAGGGCAAAAGGCACACTACCTTTCATGGCTGATAACTTGGGGGCAGGAGGCGGGTGGTGATGGCTTCCAGCATAGCCTCCTGAGTTCTGATTGCAATGCTGCTGCTTATTCACTGTGCAACCCTGAGCATATCTCAGCCTTTGAGCACCACATGTTTGAAATGGGAGTACTAGTTTTTACCCCCTGGGGTTGCTGTGAGATGCACCGATGAAGCTCTTGTTTTCTGGCACTCAGCACAATGTACCTGATGTTGCTATTTGAGTTCTTATTTTACTGGCAACCAAACCCAGGAGTCAGAGCACTGGGCAGGATAGGAAGGATGGAGCTGAGGCTGAGCTAGCCATGGAGGTTAGGAGGTGCAGAGGAAGGCAGAGTGGGGAGCTTTCAGGATGGAGGTAGGACCAGGCTGTCCTTTTGGCCTTCAAGGTGTTGGGAGGCAGGGGGTTCCTGGCTGTGCCAGCTGCTGGGAAACTGGCAGCCTGGGCCTCAGGTGTCAGACACGGGGATGAAGTCAGCCCTGCACACAATTCGGAAAGGGAGAGATTGTGAAAGAACTTGCCTGGCCCCAGCCAAGCTCTACACAACCCACCCCACCGCAGAGGAGGGAACTGGCAGGAGGGAAGCAGGGAGGGACCCATAAGTCCAACCAAGGTGGGTCCTGGAACTTGGACTTGCACAAGAAGAGGAATTTGCCCTGGGATTGCTCCCTGCTCCTCCGAGCAGATTCCTTCTGCCTCAGGCAGGAGGAGAACCCGAGCTGGGACGCTGTGGATGCCTGGCAATGAGGGAAGGGGGGTCCACCCAGCCACTCTGTAGGCATTGCTCTACCCCTCTTTTCCACTCTGGTTGGGGCCGGGTATGAGATGGGATGCCACGAGATGCTGAAACACTCCTCTTCTACCCCACCTAGCCCAGAGGGCTCCCTTCCTCCTGTTCTCCTGAAACAGCTCTCTTAGGCCTCATCTGGGGTTCCAAGGTTTGGTGCTGGGTTCAGGTTCAAGTCAGCCAATGGTGGCAAGAGTCTCAGTCAGCCCTTGGGGGCAGCCCCTTCAGCCTCCCCTCTCCTGTGCTGCCTTTGCTTCTGCCTTCCTTCTCCTGAGGTTCCTCAGCTGTGATGGAAAATGTAGGGCAAAGTCCTGACCTCTGTGTGGGTGGGCATGGATAGGTGGGTGTTGGGACTGGACATGAAGGAAGTGTCCGTTCCAGGCTGGGCCAGAGGCCCCCAATTTGGTCCTGTCCACAGAATGCAAGATTGAGCACTGTGAGGCCTGCTTCAGCCACAACTTCTGCACCAAGTGTCAGGAGGGCCGGTATTTACAGAAGGGTCGCTGCTACCCAGCCTGTCCTGAGGGCTCCACCCCCACCAATGGCACCATGGAGTGCAGCAGTCCTGGTAAGCTGCGATGGATGCTTCAGGCAGAATCTGGGACCCCAGCTTGAGGGGCAGGATGGGGATTTGGCCAGAGATCTCATGGGGTGGGACAGTGTACCCAGAAAGCTTACCCCACCCCATCTTCTGGGGTTCCCACGTGGCCCTCTCTTACCCTCCAGACTAAAGATATTTGGCGCGAGGCCCAGGCAGAGGGCAGGTGGGCGAGGCTCCTCTGAGGTGTTCTGGATGGGGGAGGAGAGCCCCTCCTCCTCTGCCCTCTCTCCTCTTCCCTCTCCTCATGCCAGCACAATGTGAAATGAGTGAGTGGTCGCTGTGGGGGCCCTGCTCCAAGAAGAAGAAGCTCTGCGGCTTCCGGAAGGGCTCTGAGGAGCGGACGCGCAGAGTGCTCCATGCTCCCTGGGGGGACCACACCACCTGCTCTGCCACCAAGGAGACTCGGAAGTGCACGGTGCGGAGGACACCGTGTCCTGATGGTGAGCTGCAGCCTCTGCCCCTTGGGGTCCAGTCCCCTCTGGAACCTGGCCAGTACTCACAGCAAGGCCAGATGGAGGGTCCTCCACTCAAGGCCTCGTGTTGTCCAAGCTGGAGGCCATGTCCTGGCAGACAGCAGTGCCCCAGAACTGTGTGGCAGGAGCTGGAAGCTTCTGTGGTCTCCATCCCTGCAGTGTCCCCATTTCTTGTGGGTGTTCACACTAGAAGGACCCCTGAGGGTCAGATGGAGGATAGGCTAAGCCCCAGAGATGAGCAGTGATTCAAACTAGATCACACAACCTGCAGTGGCAGTGAGGTTGCTGTTGCTCCTTGCCTGGCCCCAGAGGTTGCAGGTGAGAGGTGGGGAGGGGGTTGAACTGTCCTGCCTATTCTGAGCTGTACTGAGCATCTGGAAAGTACTCTAGGCCCATGGGGACCCAATGTGTGAGGAAGGGGAGGGTGTTTGGTGTGCATTAAGGGGTAGGGGGAGAAGAGACTCCAGAGACTCTCGGTACTCATGTTGTCCCGTCTTCTAGTGGCTGCTGGTCAGAGGAGGGCTTGAGGTGACTGGAGTCTCCTGCCATGCTTCCTCGCTGCTCTGCTCCCTTGTCCTGCCCAGGGTCTCTGTACATTCTTGCTGATTCTTCCTGCTGTCTGGGTTGTTTCAGGGCAGAAGAGGAGGAAGGGAGGCCAGGGCCAACGGGAGAACACCAACAGGAACCCGGGCAGGAAGGAGAACAAGGAGACCAGCCCGAGCTCTCGGAGACGCAAGGGGCAGCAGCAGCTGCCACAGCAGCCACAGCCAGGGACAGTGGGGCCACTCACATCTGCTGAGCCCACCTAAGCACAGGATCCAGCCTCCAGGCGCACGCAGAGGAACCCTGTGCTGCTTTACATAAGGAAATCTTCCTAGAACCGGAGTGTCAGGGGCAATGTATACACATACACTCCATCCATCCATGCACTCACAACCACATCCAAATGTGCAATCAGACATACACACGCATGTGCAAACACATGTACACAACTGAGGCCACCAAGAAGACACTTCCATCCTGTGGCCCAGCAGTACACACTTGGCATATGATGCATGCAGTGGATGTGTCAGACCATTTCCCGGCATCCAAACACAAACTCTGTAGCATGGAACCTTCTGGAGAAGCAGCTGGGACTGCAGGTGTGGTGGACCAGCCAAAGTCTGAGGACTGCTAAGGGGGAAGAATTCATCCCGCCCCATTCAGCATGCCAGCTATGTGACTTTATCTTGGAGAGTATCCCTGCACATCTGTGATACATATCAGGGCTGACCTGACTCAAAAAACTGCTTAAAGGTTTATTTCAAATTAAAAAAAAAAACAAAAACCAACAACAGTAGCCATAGGTACCACCTTCTGTTTCCGAGTGTAAGGATGGGAGTAGGGGGCAGGGCTGAATTTCTAGACACCCCCAAACAGCCTCTGCAAACAGAGGTCCAGAGCAGGAGGAAAAGTTCAGGAAGATTCTGAGAGCAGTAACCAGGTCCTCTTCATGCTCATTACTCAGATTGTGGTCTGTGGACCAACGCATTGTCACCAAGCATTTATTAGGAATGAGAGTCTCAGGTCCCACCCCAGACTGGGTGAACCAGGGTATACATTTTAACAGGGTTCCTCCTGCTTGGCATATGCATCTAAGATCAAGAAGTCCTGCCTGGATTCCTCCTAAGAGTACTAAAGGGCGCTAGCCAAGCTCGAAGGAGCACTTTCCATCTGGGAGGGGCAGAGTCTACACACTGAAGGTCTGTGAAGCAGGGGAAGAGGCACAGAATCTCTGCCATGGTTAGGGACAGTCCTGCTGACAAGGCAAGACAGTGAGTAAAACACCTTCTGTGGCATGTTGGTGTCCACTGGCACCAGTCCATGTGTCAGGGGCTGGTTGGTTTCCAGATAGACCTAGCTTGCTCTCACGGACCTTAGAGATCGGTGGGAGAGACAGGCCTGCAAAAAGTAATCATATGAATAAGTGCGCGAATGTGGACTGACCAAATTAAGGCAGGCAAACCCTGGCACACGCGCGTCACTGTGAATGTGAATACAATGAAATAAAACCAAAAACTTTATCTCAGTGAGGCTTTCTCAGGAGGAGGTGATATCTGAGCCAAGTTCTGAAGGGTGAGTAGAAGAGTTAAGACAGAGACTGAAGGAATGGCATTCTAGATTGGTATGCCCAGCAGAAATATGAAAGCCACATATGTAACTTAAAATCTTCTGGTATCCATAATTTAACCAAATATCTGTGGTCTACCCAGGTATATGCAAAATATTATTTTTAACATGTAATCAACATAAAAATTTTTTGAGAGATCTTTTACATTTTTTAAAACCAGAACTTTTTTTTTTTAATTAAGACAGAATCTTGATATGTAGTTCAGGCTAGCCTCAAACTCAGTATGTAGCCCATGCTGACCTTGAACTTTTGATCTCCCTGCCTCAGCCTCTCAATAGGATTATAGGGGTGTACTATCTTGCCCAACTTAAACTAAGTCTTAACATTTCCCTTGTATTTTTACAGTTATAGCATAACTTCATTTGAATGCTGAAACTTTCATTAGAAATACTTTATCTGTATTTAGACTTCATAAAAATTAAGGTTAAAGTAGGAAATTGCATACCCAAATTATTTTAAGAATACTTTTTTCCAATAACTGAATTGAATATTTTTAAATTTTAAATTTAAAGTAGCATTAAAAATTTTTGTTCTTCCATTGCACACTAGTCATAGTTCAAGTGCTCAAAAGGCCCTTGTGGCCAGCGACCAATGCATTAGACAGCACAGTTCTGTTTAGAAGACACAGCACATGCAAATATCCTGTGGAAGAAAAGACCTTTGTGGTAAGAGACTGAAAGTATGAGAGTGCAGGCGAAGTGAAGTGATTCCAGAAAGGCCCTCTGGAGTTGAACTTTTATTCTCAGAGCCCATGCAAGCTGCTGAAGGGTTATAAGCACCAGGTCAACACAACCAGACTTGTCCTTTGCAAAGACCATGTTGTGTGCAGCATGGAAGACAGATTGAAAAGAGGCTGCCTAGAAGGCTATTGTTGGTATCCAGCTATTGAAAGGCATTGAAGGCTTAGACTAGGGTGATCATGGAAATGGAGATAAGTGAACACTTGGAGAAAAAAGCTGAAACTCTGGTGATGAGCTGGATATGGATTAGGGAAGGAAGGGAGAGATGGTTGTGAAAGACAAAACCCTTGTTTCTGTCTTAAACACCTAAAAGGATGATGGGTACAGAAAGGGGAAGACCAGTTTGGGAGAAGGAAGAACATAAATTTGGCTGCGATCATGTTGAGTTTGCAGTACCTCTGAGACTTCCAAGTGAAACGGTGAGCAGATACTGCCTAGTCCTAAACACAGGTCTAGAGAGCACCAGGGATTCAGGCAGTACACACTGGTGCAGAGAAGATTGCTGAGGCCGTGGGTTTGGAAGAGTATCACTGGCAAGAGAGCTCTAGATGAAGCAAGGATGCAACTCTGTGGCCCTCCAAATAGGAAGACTAGATCCCAGAGTGTCTGTCGGCAAAGAAGTCAGAGCAGGGATAGGCAGAAGGAGAACCTGGAGAATAGCGAGTCCCAGAACCAGCCAGAAAGAGGAGGAGATCATAAGGACCAGACTTTACCTGAGAAAAGGGAAGAGAAATTCCATAGGCACTAGAGAGAGACAGGGGTTGAGTGAGGTTTTTGTTCTGTTTTGTTTTTTCTGTTGTAGGCAGGAAAGACTTGAAAATGTCTAAAAGCTTTTGGGGAGGGTGTAGTGAAGACAAAGAAATTAAGTATAAAGGACAGAAGTGGACTCAGTTCAGGGGAGGGTAGATAACTCTAGAGGGACAAGGAAAGATTGTTGCAGGTCTGAGAAGGCTGACAGGTGGGGAAGGTGAGAAATCTTAGGTCTGTGCACCTGCTACTCTGCAGGTGTTGGTTTACCCACACTTGTGATTCCCTTCACTGCTGGTCTGAATTTGGAGCCTATGCTGGAGCCTCGGTGGCCTCCTCTCACCTTGCCTCCTCTCCCTGACTTTGCCTGTCTTTGCTGGTCACTTTGTCCCAATCACTCTTCCAACTCTGTTTTTACTCTCTACTTTTGCCTTTCTCTGTTTCTCTGTCTTTGTCTTTTGTCACACTACCTCTCTCTTTTCCCATGACAGTCTTGATGTTATTCCTATCATTGTTTCTGTCTCTTTCTCTCTCTTCTAGACCACTCCTCCATCTATGTCTTGACTGTTTCTGGTTCTGATTTGTTCCTATCTCCTAGATCCTTAGGCAAATTCAACTGTGGCCACAGACCAAAACCTTGGCTTCACCTGAGAGCTTGCTAAAAATGCAGGCTCCGTAGTCCCACCCAGAGAAAGAATTCGAATCTGCCTTGGAACAAGACCCCCTAGGTAACTCATGTATTTAGTCAACATTGAGAAGCAATGCCAAAAACTTTCTTCTAAAACAACACCCAAACAAGTGTCCAGAAGCTCAGCAGCATCCGGGAATGAGCTGGAGCCTCCTGAGCTTCCCAGTCACTTTGGTGATGCTCTGAGCACTCATCTTCTCTGCTTCACCTCCTCGAACCCCATGAAGCTGCTCCTGGAGCTCCAGGCAGCTCAGAGAAGGAGGATGTGGTTCCAGAAAGTCCTGAGCCCATTAAGGCACACTCCACACCTCAGTTTCTACATCTGGGAAATTCCTGCTAGAGGAAACCCTAATACTGGTGCCTTGGAGGCTTCCGGGTGCCCCCGCTTGCATTCCCGAATACGATGGATGAGCTCCCGCACCTACACTGTCTGTCTCACTCTGTTGTTTTTTGAGCTGGAGAGGGGTATGGGCTTCAAAATGTGGGGCATTCACTTCTCTTGAAGCATCCCATCTGAAGCAGAGACCAGAAGCGCAGGAAGCAACCAGAGTTGGTCCAGAAATCAAGCTTTGTGCTTTCTGGGGATGAGTGCTAGAGAGAAGTCTATCTATGTCAGGATGTAGTGTTGTTTAACTCTACATCTAGGTTTAGGCACCAACAACAGGTGATTAGATTTGGTTGTTACTTGCGCACATTGTTGTTTGTAAGATGTTAGCTTTTTCCTCTACAGGGTCACAGACTTGCCCAGACTAACACATTTCTGGCCACCTTATCCAGTTCCAGCTCTGGTACATTTCAGATCAAGTCTCCAGAGTATGGATTTGTTTTCCATTTCACTGTTTGGAGTGACAAGGTTTGTTTTCTGGATTTGTTTTTTAACTGGGGATTTTTTTTTCCTCCTCTAGTTTGGTTTAGTTTAGAACAATAGAGAGGGAATTTAGGGAAAGGGTCAACTTCTTGAACCCTGCTCCAAGTCCCTGACACAGAGCTAGTACCCCTTGTGATGGCTCTTTGCTTCTGAACCCTCCAGCTTTGGCACTGACAAGATTTAAGGTGAACACCTTAGTGAATGGAAGGGGAAAAACAAGCAGGGAAAAGTTTGCATTTTGTAGAACTAAAAGGATTCATTGAAAACCACAGGGCAGGAGCACTGCTTGGGCCCAGTGAACAAGAACAAAAGCTTAGTTACAGAGGGGTGAAGAAGATCTGAAGAATAGATGCCTAAGGGGATGCCGAGACCTAGCATACCAGAGCTGGGTGCACCTGCTTTGGTGCGGTGTCCTGGCTGGCGCTCCTGAGAGAGACAGAGAGAGACAGAGAGAGAGAGAGAGAGAGAGAGAAAGGGAGAGACAGCGCGCCAACTCAGGATGAAGAATAAACAAACCTTGGCTGGATGCTTGGATGAGGCTACTGCAGCACTGAGTTAGTGACCTGCACTCCATAGACCCTTGAGTGAGCTAGCAGTGCTTGGGGTGCTGGGAAAACTAGTAAACCTGAGCCCCTGCCTTTCTTCGGCACTCTGAGCCTAGGGGTGGTGGCCACAATGACGAAAGACTCCTGTTGTGACTGGAGAAGGTGGCTTGGGTTATATTCTAGAGTCTTCCAGATCGTAAGTAGGAAGTTGCGAAACAGGACTACATTTTGAAAGAGAAAGTATGTGAAAAATGGTTCCTCCCTCGCCTGTTTGCTCTCCCGGGGCTTGGTGCAGGGAGGTGGGTGAGATGGATTCCTGGCCAGCCTCTGTCTAGTGTGGGGAAAGCACAGAGCTCAGCTCCCAAGAGCTCTTCAGGTGAGCCTCCAGCAGCTGCCAGCCTTTGATTATTGATTATTATTATTGGGATGTACTTTCTCCATCTGCTGAGCATCAGTCTGGTCCATGAGGAAGGCCAGCTCCTTCCTCTAGCTGTTTTGTCTCTGGAAAAGGGTGGCTTCTGAGGCCTCCCTCTGCAGTCCAATATGAAACATGAGCTGCTGATTGAACACTTGAAATGTGTTCAGGTTGAGCCAGGCCTGTCTGTAAAATAGGAAGCATTCTGGCAGTTCCAAGGGTCCTGGCACCCAGTCTTGGCCACCGCCTGGCTGTCTCCTTCAAGGAGCTGGAGTGGGCGTCTTCCCAGCGTGCTTCCCTGGGAAACATGGAAGTGAGTTAAAGTCAACAATGAGTTTGTCTCCAAAAGGAATAAGCTGGCAGCCTAAGGGCAGGGTAACAGGAGGAGGAGGAATAGGGATTTGGGGACAGAACAGGAGATTAGGTGATGCTGGAGCAGCCAGGCCAGATCCAAATCTGTTGAGCAACTAGAGGCACAAAGAACAACAGGAATGCTTTCCCAGGCCAGCCCTGGAAGGCTTGCTTGGAAAAAGTGGCAGCCATGAGGGTATCACAATGCCAGGGACCATGGGAAGTATTCTTTCAAGGATTGAAGGCTGGAGCAATATGGATGGATGGGTGAGTGGGCCAGTAAGCTGCAGTTCAGCTGGCCCCAGGCCTCTCATGAGCACATGAGGATGGTCATTTGGGCACAACACTATTTCATCTTGGAGGATTAGAAGGGAGAGGACTTGGTGTCATGGCTAATGGGCAAGAAGGTTTACCATTGTTTCTGAACCCAAATTTTACTTATATTTAATTTTAATTTTTTTGGCAGCCCAGG
>RJWM01031632.1:0-22232 GCA_004363535.1 Dasyprocta punctata | reverse complement strand
ACCAGGGCCCGGAGTTTGGCTCAGTGACTTAAGCGCCTGTCTGACAAGGCGCGAGGTTGTGAGTTCAATCCCCAGTGCTGCCAAAAAAAAAAAAAAAAAGCTGTTATGTTGCCCAAATTGACTGCAAACTCTTTGACTTGGGTCAGGGATATAGCTCAGTGGCATAGAACCTGCCTGGCAAGCACGAGGTTCTGAGTTCAATTCCCAGTACCAAAAAAAAAAAAAGCCCAAAAATAACTCCTTGGCTTAACCAGTCCTCTTGCCTCCGTCTTCTGGGTATGTGAGACTAGAGAGCCGTGTACCACTGTGGCTAGTCTTGCCAGAGTTTTTGATTTTAGATATTCTGGTAAATACGTTTCGGGCTTCAACTTTTTATGGAACATAGGGTTTTATATAGTGTCTAATAATTGGTGTAATCCAATTTTGAACACATTCTACAATGTTATATCCTCATTCTTATTTCTTGTATCTTTTAACTTTGTTATGTTATTAAGTTCTGAAGAGTAAGAGTCTTATCTTTCTTCCTTTTGTATCATTTTACCAGTCATATATGATGACATCTCAGAATCTAACACATTTTCCAACTATAAACACTGCATGCTTAGAGTTAATGTCATAGTTATTTCCATTTTGGCTAGTTACGTTAAAGCTCAAGGGACATAATTGAGGTATTTGAATAGTTTGTCCTTGAAATCTTTTTGATCATCTAGGAATGGCATAAATGCTTAGAGTAATTTTACCAGGTCTATATATTATTAAGATTTTAGATGTATATTTGTTACATTGAAATGTTTTCTGCATTGGGCTGACAAACTAACCTGCAGGCCAAAACAATCTGTTTCTAGGTGGTTTTTTTTTTTTTTTTTTGCGGCACCAGGGATTGAACTCACAACTTCGCACGTGCCAGGTCAGGCGCTTAAGGCAATGAGCCAGACTCGCGGCCCTGGTGTTTTGAGGCAGGGTCACACTATGTAGCTCAGGCCGGCCTTGCGCTCGTGTTGTAGCCCAAGCCGGAGTCAAACTCACAACACTCCGCCTACCTCAGCCTCCCGAGTGCTGGGATTAAAGGCATGCGCCACCACGCCTGGCTCTGTTTCTAGTTTTGTATGTGGCAATAGCTTATTGGAACACAGCTATCAATTACGTTGTCTAAGAGTGCTTCCTCACCACACCAGCAGAGTTGGTAGTGAGTGAGACTGCTTCTGTATATAAAAGATAAACAGAGTTGTGTGTAACCTGCAGAACCTACATTTTTTGCCATCTGACTCTAACAGAGAAGTTTGCTGACGTTTACTCTAGATCCTTGATTTCCTTCTGTCAGATCAGTGTCCTCCTTTGTAGCTATTATGAAACTTTAGGCTTTATCTAACCTGGGCTGGTTTCTGACAGCTGTATCACTCTGATGTTAGAGAAGTCCTCAAATTATAAAAAGTTTAAAAAATAGGGAACTGGCACTTTTCTTGTGGTAGGTTTTATGAATTTACTCTTTGGAGAAATGTGTCTTTGTGAGCTTCAAGCTCAGGTGTAAAAGCACCTGGTTCTGTCGATACTGCTTTGTTATGCTATATGCAGACACACTGAAATACTTCCTGTTTTCTTTTAAATGATGGGATAAAATGTATTTTTCTGACCTTAGATAGTTCATTGCTTATACAATTTATATGCTCATATTTTAACCCAATATCTACTCTGTATTTTCTTTATAGTTCCTTAAGGAAAAACAGTAGTGCTCTGCATAGTTTACTGAAACGAGTAATCAACACATTTAGTAAAGACACAGGAGAACTTGCATCTTCATTTTTGGAATTTATGAGACAAATCCTTAACTCTGAAGCAATGGTAAGTTTGTTTGTGTGTTTGTATTTGATGGCTTTTAGTTTTAGAGTTTGCCATAAATTAAAGAAGCATTTTAGTTACTTAAATTTTTTTCTCTGTCCTCGTACTACTATAAACAACTGCTTTCTGCTTTATTTTAAAGAAATAGATATTTATGGTAAGAGTAGATTATATTGAAATATAATTTAGTAGGCATCATTATTTTATGAATACTATTTGGCAACAGAGAAAAAAAGCACTACCTAAAATACTTTTTAAAATGATATTTGCCATTCTGTTACCTTGCTAGGATACTTCAGACTAGTCATTTTGTTGGTTTCTTAAATATTTATTTGTTGTCACTTAATTGAGCATTTACAATAGTAATTGCGGTTTGAATGCTCACCCCTGGAAGTTAGGCATGACTATAAAGTTTAGGTAGTAAAATATTTTGGATTTTTTGTTTGTTTGTTTGTTTTTTTGAAGTAGAGTCTTACTATGTAGTTCAGGCTGACCTTGACTTACTCTGTAGCCCAGGCTGGCCTTGAACTTGTGATGATCCTCTTGCCTTAGTTTCCTGAGTGCTGGGATTATAGGCGTGCACTACCACGCTTGTCTATTTTGGGTTTGGATATAAATTAAATACTTCATGTATTCTAAAATCTTATTTAAAATATAATTAAGACTCATCTCATTAGTGTTTTTCAAAACCCTTGTATGTTGTGGACCCAATTTCAGAGACCACTAATAGACCTGGTTAGTGGTTGCACTTACATACACTAATTTAGTTTGGAACATTGTGATATATTTGAGTGTTAATTTAGACAAGTTTGAGAAGCTTCAAATGAAGAACTGTTGTAAATTTTATGCTGGTAGTCTTGCTCCTGTTAGAGTCTAAATGTATGATTACTCCCTTTAAAAAAAAAAAAGTAAATTGAAGCCAGGTGTGGTGGTGCTTGCCTTTAATCCCAGCACTCGGGAGGCTGAGGCAGGAGGATTGTTTTGAGTTCAAGACCAGCCTGGGCTACAAAGTGAGTTCAAGGCCAGCCTGAACTGCATAACTGCATGGTGAGACCCTGTCTCAAAAAAATAGGGCCGGGGATTTAGCTCAGTGGGGTAAGTGCCTGCCTGGCTGGCGTGAGGTTATGAGTTTGATCTCCGGTACTCCCTCCCCCCAAAAAGTAAGTTGAATATATTTTTACTAAAAAAAAGTAATATCAAATAAGTTTGGGAATGTTTCCTTGATGGAGCTTAACTATTACATTAGTTTCCTGAAAGCTCTCAGAAGTCCTTGGTGTTTTACTGTGGTACAATTCAGCTTTGTTTAAATATATTGCCTGTGAAGTGTGTGCGTGTGCATGCATGTGTGGGTGTGTGTGTACATACATATATATGTACATACACATCCTGTCATTATGTACTCAATCAACAGAGGTTTAAGAAGTTCATTTCCTGCTTAAGATATCTGTTTGGGGAAAGTTGTAGAGGACCTTTTAGTAGAGTGGTACCAAAATAAATAGATTATGGGAGTTCATAAGCAAAATGTATCCAGGCATGGTGGTGCATGCCTGTAATCCCAGCACTCAGGAGGCTGAGACCAGAGGATCACCATGAGTTTGAGGCCAGCCAGGGCAACATAGTGAGTTCAAGAGCAGCTTGAACTACTTAGCGAGACCCTGTCTCAGAAAACAAAACAAAAGCAAACAAAAAGAAAAACATAAATTTACTAGATAGTGTTGGCATGTAATTTATATTTAGACCGTTTGTTACAGAAAGCCCTTTTTAGTTGCTAGCTGTATTTGTAGATATTGTCTTGCTAATTGTTTTGGCAAGTTATTATTTGTTTTGTGTTATATCTAATTTATTAAAGTCATGTTTCCCACATGCTTTGATTCTGAGAGGTTGGCATATTTAAGAGTACACATATGGGTGCCCTATAGAGATTTTAGTGTTTTACCTGATAAGACCCTGTATTAGATCCTAATATAACTGGCATTGCTAGCAAAACAGTTTGACAGATTTTCTAACATGTGTCATCCATTCCTGTTCTAAAACCACTAACTTAGTTTTCATTCATAGTGTCCACACTTTGCGTAGTTCTCAGAACTACTAACTAATATGTGCTCTTACTCATTCCAAGTCAGTGATTTCCTTTTTCACCTCCTTCACTGAGAAGACCAAGGCCATCCTGGTCAACTTGTAATTCATTCCACTCTCCCTTATGTTCTTTCCCTATTCTTCATAACCCATTGCTTCCTTCCTTAATCAGAGGAAAATGTTCCCTTGTGTCACTTCTACCTATAAGCTTTCTATACTTTTTACCTATAACCTAGATCCTGTTGTTATATTTTTTCTGAATCCTTTCCCCTCATCTGTCTTTGTATTTCTCCTTGCCCTTTGCTAATGGTAGACTGTGAATATGCAAAATCAAATTCATTGTCTTCCCTGTAAACTTGATTAATTTTTTGTTTGTTGGACCATTGATGTCCCCTTCTAAGAAGGAAATCATGAAATAGTAGCCAACTCTCTTACTTGCTCATCATCTTGCTTACTTTCTTATTCTTTTTGGTTTTATTGTTCCCTCAAGATTCTGCAGTACAGAGTTCAACTGAAACAGCAGGAACTGATGGATATCCTTGTCCTGTCTTTGGCCTTAGGGAAAAGGCCAAAAATATCTTTCACCATTAAAATGTGTTAGCCATGGACTTTTAGATGTCTTTTATCAGATTCATGGAGTTTCATTTTATTCCTAGGTGAAGTGTTTTATCATGGAAGTTGTTGGACTTTGTCAGATGCTTTTTCTGAGTCTGTTGAGATTCCAGGTCCTTTTCATGCAGATTGATTTCTGTGTGTTGAACTAATTTTGTATTCCTGGGAGAAATCCCACTTGAGCTTAATATAGGATCCTTTTTCTCTTGCTGGATTCTGTTAGCTTTTTTGTTACTGAGGATTTTTATGTTTTATCTCCAGAAGGAGTCTTGGCCTATAACTTTGTTTTCTTGTGATGTCTTGGGCTTCAGGGAATGAACTGAGAGGTGTTCCTTCTTTGTTTTTGGAAGAGTTTGTGAAGGATTGTTACTAATTCTTTAAATATTGTGTAGGATTCACCAGTGAAGTCATTTGGGTTTGGGCTTTTTTTGTGTGTGTCAATACTAATTCAATTTTCTTTAGTCTGTTTAAATTATCTGTAACTTCTTGAGTCAGTTTCAGTAGTGGTTTTTTTTTTTTTTTTTTTTTTTTTTTTTTTTTTTTTTTTTTTTTTTTTTTTTTTTTTTTTTTTTTTTTTTTTTTTTTTTTTTTTTTTTTTTTTTTTTTTTTTTTTTGGTACTGGGAATGGAACCTAGTGCTAGGCAAACAGCACAAGAGTTACACTCTCAACCTTTTTTTCCCCTCTTAAGTAGTATAGCTAAAGGTTTGTCAGTTTTGTTGATCTTTTCAAAGATAGTAGTCCAGCCGGGCGTGGTAGCGCATGCCTTTAATCCCAGCTCTCGGGAGGCTGAGGTAGGAGGAGCATTGTGAGTTTGAGGCCGGCCTCAAAAAACCAGGGCTGGGAGTTTGGCTCAGTGGCTTAAGCGCCTGCCTGGGCAGGTGTAAGGTTGTGAGTTCAATCCCCAGTACCGCAAAAAAAAAAAGAAAAAAAGTCGTTCCCCCTTATCTGCTGTTTTGCTTTACATGGGTTCAGTAAGACCCATTCAATGATAGATTCCATTTAATATATCAATTGGAAAATTTCAAAAATAAGCAATTCATAAGTTTTAAATTGTGCATCATTCTGTGTAGTATCTTGAAATCTCACCCTGTCCTGCTCCATCCTGCAGAACGCAGGTCGTCCCTTTGTCCAGTGTATCCACCTGGAACATGCTACCCACCAGTTAGTCTCTCTCTTACTAGCCCTCTTGGCTGTCAGAGTGACTATTGTGGGATTGCAGTGCTTTGTGGAATGTTCCAGTTACTGTACTTATGATGCCGCCAATGTGGAAATGCAGCGATGCTGGGAGTTTATTATTACAGTAGAGTGCTATACAGTAATCGCTTTATTGTTTTCAAACTTCTTGTGTCTAATTTATAAGTTAAAGTTTATAATACATATGTATATATAAGAAATAACATAGTATATTTAGGGTTCACTACCAGCTATGGTTTTAGGCATTCACTGGGGGCGTTCGATAGGAGGAAGTATTGTAAACAAGTATTTTCTGTTTTCTATTTAATTTATTCTGCTTTAATGTATATTATTTCCTTCTTGGTTTGAGTTTGGTTTACTTTTCTTTTTTCTGGTTTCTAAAGGTGGGAGATTAAGTTACTGGTCTTTCTTCCATTGTAGTGTAGGCATTTAGTTACATATTTTGTTCTGGATACTGCTCTTCCTACTTTCCTAAGATTTTGGTATGTTTTGTTTTAATTACTGTTTATTTCACAGTTTTCTAATTTCCAATGCGATTCCTTCTTTGTCTCACTGATTTTGTAGGAGTGTTTAATTTTCATGCACATGTGAATTCCCCAAATTTCCTTCTGTTATTGCTTTTTCATTTCGTTCATTCTGATAAGAGAGCATAATTTGTTTGATTATAGTCCTTTTAAATTTCAGCCTTGCTTCTGCTGTTTAGCATGTAATCAATTCTGAAGAGTATTCTTGTTCACAAAAGTTTGTATTTTCTGTGGCTGTTTGGTAGAATGTTCCATAAATGTCTTATTAGGAGTTGTTGGTTTGTAGTTATTTAAGCTATTTCTTTACTTATTTTCTGCCCGGTTGTTCTTTCCACTACTGGTTTCCAGCTATTCTTAAATTGTCTCCTGTTAATTTGGTCAGTTGTTTTGTTTCATGTATTCCTAGGCTTTGTTGTTGGGTGTGTATATATTCATGATTGTATTATATTATATTATATACTCTTGAACTTTTTTTATTATGAAGTATTTCCTTTCTTCTTTCTAGTTATAATCCTTATCTAATTGTTTCTTATTATATCCAGCTCAGTTTTGTGTACTGTGTGTGACATGTATTTTTTCTATTCTTTTACTTCCAACCCTCTTGTTCCTTTTAATCTAGTGCATGTCTCTTACATATAGGATATAGTTGAATTATGTTTTGTTTTTTACTTTCTGCCAACTTCTCTCTTTTGATGTATTTATGTTTAATTATTGGCAAGGTAGGATTTCTAAATTTTTTTCCATTTATTTCCTATATATTTTATGTCTTTTATTTACATCATGCATTTTGTTTTAAACAGTTTTTTATTGTTGTTGTTGTTTTCGTTACTGTCTTGACTTACTTGTTGTTTATTTTACTGATTTTTAAAAGTTATTTTGTGAGTGCACTGGGAACTGTGATTAGCACAATAATTTAAACATTCTAGTTCACATTAATACTAGTTTAATTTCAATAGTGTACAAAACTATATAGCTCCATCTCTTCTGGTCTCTTTTCTTTGTGCTGTTATTGTCATACACATTTCTTTTCTTTCTTTCTTTTTTTTTCTTAAACTATCAGCTTGTTAAAGTAACATGCTTTAAGCTCTGTCTTTTACTTATTTATTTATTTTTTGGTACCAAGAATCGAAATCAGGACCTTGTGCTTGATAGTTAGGTGCTTATGCTGCTGGACTATATCCCCAGCCCCACAAATTTCATTTTTATACGTTGAATCCATCTAGTTTTACAGTTAACTGGTTTACTTAGCTTTTAATTCGAATGGAAGAAAGAGATACAAAGATATTTTTATTTATTTATTTATTTATTTATTTTTCGGCACCAGGGATTGAACTCACAACCTCGCACTTGCAGGGCAGGCACTTAAGCCCCTGAGCCAAACTGCCAGCCCTGTTTTTTTGAGGCAGGGTTGCACTATGTAACTCAGGCTGGCCTTGCGCTCGTGTTGTAGCCCAGGCCGGCCTCAAACTCACAACGCTCCTCCTACCTCAGCCTCCTGAGTGCTGGGATTAAAGGTGTATGCCACCACGCCTGGCTCAAAGATATTTTTTTACTATAGTATTTATTGTATTCAGCTGTGTAGTTGATCTTTACTGGCAGTTTTTATTTATGTGGATTTAGATTACTGTCTAATGTACTTCCATTTCAGTGTCACTCTCTTTAGAATTTTTTGTAGTGTTGGTCTGCTAGGAACAAATTCTTTGTCTTAATTTCTCTGTCTCTTTCTGTCTCTGTCTAGTCTATCTGTCTGTCTCTCTCTTGGGAGACAAAGTCTTGGTGTGTATTTTAGGCTGGACTTGAACTCTCACTGTGTAGCCCAGGCTGGCATCAAACTTGCAGCTATCCTCCTGCCTCAGCCTTCCAAGGGCTGGGAATATAGACATGTACCACCATGCCTGGTCTAAGACTAATTTTAATTATAGGCAGGCAAGTGGATTAGCTTTTAAAAGTCATTTCAGTTTGTTCAAAACACTGTTCATAAAGATGCAGGGAAGTATGGAGAGATTTTAGATTATTCCAATATTTTAATGAATTCATGGTATTATCTTTCCTCTGAAAAATTTTTAATGTATATCAGTAAGTTTAGTGATGTTTTTGGCTTCCATACCAGTTCCTCCTCCCTTTTTATGGGGGAGGGGTTGAGACAGAATCTCACTATGTAGTTCTGTGTAATCCTCCTGCCTCAGCCTCACCATGCCCATCACTGTCTCCTTTTAAATGCACTCTTTAAAACAACACAGTTCTAGGTTTCCAGCAAAATTGAGTGGAAAATACAGAATTTTCACATAATCCTTCCCCCTACACATTGACACATAATTATCACCCAAGTACATAGGTGTCTGTTTTGTTTTGTTTTGAGACAGAGTTTCCCTCTGTAGTTCACACTGACCTTGAACTCACTTTGTAGCCCAGGTGATCCTCCTGCCTCAGCCTCCCAAGTGTTAGGATTACAGGTGTACCCCACCACACTTGACCCCAACGTACATAGTCCACATTAAAGTTGAAAGACATAGCTGGGCGTGGTGGTGCATGCCTTTAATCCCAGCACTTGGGAGGCTGAGGTAGGAGGAGCATTGTGAGTTCGAGGGCTGCTTGGGCTACAACGCGAGTGCAAGACTGGCCTGAGTTACGTAGTGCGACTCTGCCTCAAGAAAACCAGGACCGAGCCAGACGTGGTGGCGCACGCCTTTAATCCCAGCACTCGGGAGGCTGAGGTAGGAGAAGCGTTGTGAGTTCAAGGCCCTCTTGGGCTACAACGCGAACGCAAGGCCGTCCTGAGCTGCATAGTGCGACCCTGCCTTAAAAAACTTGGGCTGGGAGTTTGGCTCAGTGGCTTAAGCGCCTGTCTGGCAGGTATGAGGCTGTGAGTACGATCTCCAGTGCCACAAAAAAAAAAAAAAAAAAGAAAGAAAGAAAAAGAAAACCAGGGCCAGGAGTTTGGCTCAGTGACTTACGCGCCTGTCTCACAGGCGCAAAGTTGTGTGTTCAATTCCCGGGGCCGCAAAAAAAAAAAAAGTTGAAAGACATTTTGATTTTTCCTTTTCCAGTCTATATATTATTCCCTTTCTTGTGCTTTTGCATTATCTAGAACTTTCTAGTACCATGTTGAAAGAAGTGGAAAGAGGAGGCATGATTCTCCTGTTAGTGAGAAAGTGTTTGGTTTTTCATAGCATACAGTAAGATGTTAGCTATTGTTTGTTACAGATATTCTTTATCAAACTGAGGAAGTTTTACTGTATTCCTTGGATTTTCTTCAAGTGCTTTTTCTACAAATATTAATATGATTTGATTATCATTAGTTTATTTTAGAATATTGAACTATCTTTGTAAGCCCCTGAGGTAAATCCCACTTGGTTTTGGTATATAGTTCTTTTTATGTATTGTTGAATTTGATTGCTTATGCTTTGTTGAGGATTTTTGCACTTGTGTTCATAAACTATATTGGACTGTAATTTTCTTGTAATGTCTTTGGTTTAAAGAGAGTCTTGTGTCTTCCAAGAACAGGGGTACATTCCAAGAAATCCATTGTTAACTGATTTTACCATTATGCAAATGGACTGTACTTACACAGACCTGCACAGTACAGCCTACTGTGTACTCGGCTGTGAACATAGTGCTCCTGCGCCCTGAACTTGTGCAGCATATTAATCTACTGAATACTGTGGGCAGTTATAACATAGTAGTAGTGGCTACTGTGATGTGACTATGTAATAGGAACTTTTCAGCTTCTTCGTATTCTTATGGGACCACTATTTTCCGTGCTATATATTGTTGACCAAAATCCCATTCTGTGTTGCCTGACTTTGTGAAGGTATTGGCCTTGTAGAATAAGTTAAGAAACTTTACCTTGGCTTCATTCTTCTGAAAGAGATTGTAGAGAATGGTTATAATTTGTTCCTTAAATGTTTGGTAGCATTCATCATTCAACCCATCTGGGCCTCCCTCTTCTTTTTTTTTTTTTAAGCTTGTTTTCGTATGTTTTCTCAGAGCTTTAAAAGTAATAATCATTGTAGTATTTCTGATTCAACTATACTGAATTTGCCTTCTCTTAGTGAAAGTGATACGAAAAACAATAAAAGACAAAAGAAGCCAGATAGATGCCTTTTTAGATGCTTATTTCCATAAACTGAATAAAGTCTTAGTGTGTGGATTATTTTAGCCATTAGGTTTCCTTTAAAGTGAACCGTGCCATCTGTTCTGGTCAGTGTGCTCTATTTTAAACTCATTTATCTTATCTTTTAAATGAAGTAAGGGCTAGGCCATTTTCCAACCTACCCCCTCATGCCAGCAGAACACATGAAGTTGTTGCGGACAGAGTGGCTGCTGACTCATGGAAGCACTGAACTCTGCTTCTGACATGGTACAGGTCACCACCTCAGTCCAGCTTTTCTGAAAGGAGCCATTGTGCTCAGGTTTGGTGTCACTGCAAGTGGGATTTTGTTAAGCATTTTTATTCAAGCTGGGTGTGGTGGCACACATTTATAATCCCAGTACTTGGGAACCTGAGGCAGGAGGATTGCTATGAATTTGAGGCCAGCCTGGGCCACGTAGTGAGTTTGAGGCCAGCCTGAACTACATAGCAAGAGTAAGTCTCAAAAAAAAATTTTTTTTTCAGTCAGCTTTTAAGGACACGTGATCCATTATAGGACAAATAGGATGAACTCAGAACAATTTTAGTTCTTTATGCCAGTATAGAAAGACCAAATCCTGCATCTGTATTGACGGGTACACTTGTTTGTTGAGTTTACCCATGAGCAGTTGTGTTCATTTTGAGCCATTTAAAACAGGGCTGTATCACAAAGGTTTGAAAGTATTGTTAGTCGTGTATGTGACTACTATAAATCTTTCATGAGCTGGGCGTGGTGGCGCATGCCTTTAATCCCAGCACTCGGGAGGCTGAGGTAGGAGGAGCATTGTGAATTCGAGGCCGGCTTGGGCTACAACGCGAGTGCAAGGCCGGCCTGAGCTGCATAGTGCAACCCTGCCTCAAAAAACCAGGGCTGGGAGTTTGGCTCAGTGACTTAAGTGCCTGTCTGGCAGGCGCGAGGTTGTGACTTCGATCCCTGGTGCCGCAAACAAACAAACAAACAAACAAATCTTTCATGGAAGATTTTTACATAGAAAATACTTTTCTGCTTGATACAATATAATCTTAAGTGCTTAGTTTTTTTTGCCTTATCTCCAGTTACTTAATATAATTCCTTTTTTTTTTTTTGGTTGGGGATGGGAGACAGGGTCTCACTGTGTAGTTCAGGCTGGCCTTGAGTTCACTATGTAGCCAAGGATGGCATCAAACTTACAGCAGTTCTGTGTCAGTCTCTCAAGTGCTGGGATTACAGGGGTATGCCACCATGCCCGGTTGTAATATAATTTCTGATTCCTGTAGTTATTTGTTACAGCAGACATAAATTCTTGAGCATCAGTCAGTGTTTTGTATAACCTACAAGTACTGGTGTGTTTGCCATTGAATGTTTGTCTTGAGGTGTTCTGGTGTAAGTTGAATGTATGTGTTTACCCATTTATTTTGGGGGTCTTACTCAAAGAAATTGTCTTTCAACTTGAGCTAACTAAATCTACTTGTTGTGTTACAATGGGGACCAGGGGAGGATTACAGCAAATGACTTAAATATCTGAATAAATTGAGAAGCATCTTTGCTAATTTTCTGCTCTCAAATGTAACTTGTGTGTGACATTTACAGGGATGTTGTGGAGACGATAGTGGTCTCATGGAAGTAGAGGGAGCTCATCCATCACGGACGATGAGTATTAATGCTGCAGAGTTAAAACAGCTTCTACAAAGCAAAGAAGAAAGTCCAGAAAATTTGTTCCTTGAACTAGAGAAGCTTGTTTTGGTAAAAAAGAAAAACAAAAGCAGAAACAAAATAATAACAGCATTCTTGAAGCATATTTTCTTCTCAATTTGACTGGACAAGTTTTCCATAATGGCCTTTTTGAATAGTGAACCTTGAGTTGGGTATTTATACCATTCCAGATAACTGTGAATTAATAATTTGGAGTCAAGTCCTCCCTTATATTGTGAATGTTAAGGAGTAAACGAAGGCAGTGTTTGTCTGTTCTTTGAATGTATTCTGCCCCCTACTGCCATTGTTCAGAAATAAAATGGAGGTGGGGAGGTAGCTCAGTGATTGAATATTTGCCTAGCATGTGATCCCCAACTCCACAAAAGAAAAGAAAGAATGACAAGTGTTTTTGGTGTTCATTTTAATAGGTTTAATGTTAAGTTTTTAAGATCACTTCTTAATGGTGTTCCAGTTTTTAATAGTGGAATAACTCACCCTTTTCTGCTAAGGAGTCAGTAGATTATAAACGTGTGTTTACCCACACCTTCTCATTCTGCTTTTGTTTGTATTTAGGAGCATTCAAAAGATGATGACAATCTGGATTCTCTGTTGGACAATATAGTTGGCCTTAAGCAAATGCTGGAGTCATCAGGCGACCCTTTACCTCTCAGTGACCAGGATGTAGAACCAGTACTTTGTGCTCCAGAATCTCTCCAGAATCTGTTTAATAATAGGTAAAACACACAGTGTCTGTGTTTAAGTGGATGGTATTTGTTCAATGGCTGGAGCAGAGAGAGGATCAGTAAACCTCTCTCTGTAAAGGCCAAGACAGTAAAAATACCAGGCTTTGCAGGCCACATACGGTCTCAGCATAGCCTCTTGTAGTTTTGTTCATTTTGTTTTTTTAAGAAAAAATTTAAAAATGTATAAACTTTTCCTAGCATGCAGCCAGTACAAAAATAGGTTGCCAGCACAGGCCAAGCTTTACTCATTCATGGTTTAGAGGACATATATCTGTTAATCTTTGGAGCACTAATATGCTAATGACCATTTAATGTGACAGAATTAGTGCGTATATTACAACATTATTCCTCTGTTGTGAGAAACCAAAAGCATATATAAGGACCAGAGTGTATAATAGATACTGGGAAACGGGAAGAAAATGTTCAAATGAGAAGCAGAACGGGCTGGGGGGGAGAGAAAAAAAAGGAAAAAAAATGGAAACAAACCTTTTGTAAATAAGGGGAAGGGAAAAAAAAACAAGATTTGTCATGTACGTGTACAAATTTGCTGTGATGAATGTGATCGTTATGTATATATAAAATGTACCAATAAAAAAGTAGTGTGTATATTTAGAAATTAGGAATAGGCAGTTTCTGTGTAAATTAGTATAATAAAATAGACTTTCCTTTTAGGAAGTAAAACTAGGGCCCTGTTTTCTTTTATGGAAAGATAACATTCTTTTTTTTTTTTTTTGCGGCACTGGGGATTGAACTCACAGCCTTGCGCTTGCCAGGGCAGGCGCTTAAGCCGCTAAGCCAAACTCCCCAGCCCTGGTTTTTTGAGGCAGGGTCGCACTATGTAGCTCAGGCCGACCTTGCGCTCGCGTTGTAGCCCAAGCCGGCCTCGAACTCACAACGCTCCACCTACCTCAGCCTCCCGAGTGCTGGGATTAAAGGCGTGCGCCACCACGCCCGGCTGGAAAGATAACATTCTTTACAGTAGGATTATTATTATTTTTTTTGTGGCACTGGGGGTCGAACTCACAACCTCACGCCTACCAGGCAGGCGTTTAAGCCGCTGAGCCAAACCCCCAACCCCAGTTTTTTGAGGCAGGGTCGCACTATGTAGCTAAGGCCGGCCTTGCGCTTGCATTGTAGCCCAAGCCAGCCCCGAATTTACAACGCTCCGCCTACCTCAGCCTCCCGAGTGCAAGTGCTGGGATTAAAGCGTGCTCCACCACGCCCAGCTTTACAGTAGGATTATTTTTCAAGTTAATGTTTTGTTTGCTTGCTTTTTGTATTACTGGGGATTTAACCCAGGACCTTTGCTGTGAGCTACGTTCGTAGCCCTTTTTTATTTTTTATTTTGAGATAGGATCTCACTATAAGTTGACTAGGCTGGTCTCAAACTTTCCTCCTGCCTCAGCCTCCCAGAATGCTGGGATTGTGAGGCTGTACCACCTTTAAATTATTGGGGTTTTTTGTTTGTTTGTTTGTTATTTTTTTTTGGTACTGTGGATCGAACTCACAACCTTGTGCCTGGCAGGCAGGCGCTTAGGCCACTGAGCTAAATCCCCGGCCCTATTTTATATTATTTTTTTGCAGCACTGGGGATTGAACTCACAACCTCACATCTGCCACACAGGTGCTTAGGCCGCTGAGCCAAACTCCCAGCCCTAGTGTTTTTGAGGTAGGGTCGCACTATATAGCTCAGGCCAGCCTTGAGCTTGCGTTGTAGCCCATGCCGTCCTCAAACTCAAAATGCTACTCCTACCTCAGCCTCCCAAGTGCTGAGATTAAAGGCGTGCACCACCACATTCGGCTCCTGACCTTATTTTTTTGAGACAGGGTCTCACTGTGCAGTTCAGGACAGCCTTGAACTCACTTTGTAGCCAAGCTGGTCTTGAACTCACAGTGATCCTCCTGCCACAGCCTCCTGAGTGCTGGGATTAAAGGCGTGTGCCACCTCGCCCCGCTAAATTACTGGTTTTTAAGAATGCTTAATTGAATAGCTTTTTGAGTCTCTAGATGCTAATTTTAGTAATATTGTAGAGAATGGTATTTTTAACTGTACTTAGAATATAAGCTGAAATACTTGGTTTTACAGTTCTGCTTTTCACCAAATGCTTTTGGTGTTCTAGGACTGCATATGTGCTAGCTGACGTCATGGATGACCAGTTGAAATCTATGTGGTTCACTCCATTTCAGGCTGAAGAGATTGATACAGATCTGGATTTGGTATAAAGGATTTTATTGCTAAATATTTAGAAAAAAGTTACTGATATTTATGTTTGTTTCTTTTGTATGTTATCAGCATGAAAATAATTTACATATTATATGGCTGTTAAGGTCCACTTGGGGACCAATGAAATATTATTTTTATGTCATTGCTCAGTTAATGGCCTCTAGAATTCTCAGTTTTTGATGCTATTTGTTTTGCTTTTTCTAGTTGATAAATTATATTTTCAGAATGTGACTTTTAGGTTAGATCAGTTTTTTTTTTAACCACACATTGCAGTATCTGTGTTTATTTCCTGATCAGAGTCAGAATGAGAGTAAAGGGGTGTAGGGTCATCCAGATCACATTTTTGTGTAAGTAAGTACTGTGTAAGGGAATAAAATAGACAAAAGTATTCCATAAAATAATGGTTCATTTTTGAAGTTGGGTTTAAGGAAAGGAATAGTGTGATACGTGTTTTCAGTTTGAGAGCTTATAAAGAATGTATTTGTTACAGTGTGGTTGAGAATTGACGTGGTGAAACCTAATTGTTGGATGGGTAAGAGTATAATTAAAAGATTGTCAGTTTACATGTAATCCTAGTGTTCAGGATGCTAAGGTAGGAGGATCAGGAGTTTGAGGCCAGCCTGGGCCATGTAATGAGGTGAAGGCCAGCTTATTACATATTGAGTCCTATCTCCAAAAGACAAAGAAAAAGAAAAAAAAATTTAGTCAGCTTCATGCTTCTTGGAGGTGTATAGATGATCATAAAAGAATGGTTTCATCATAAAAGAATGGTTTGTTCACATTTAAGATGTACTTGCTGCCTATTCAGCAGGCTGAGACCTGAAGATCATAAGTTCACGGGCAGCCTGGGCAACCTAGTAAGACCCTGTCTCTAAATAAAATAAATGTAAAAGGGACTGAAGGTGTCTTCAGTGGTGAGTGCTCACCTACCTGGGATTCATCCCCAAAGGAGTATAAAAAAGTAATGGTATGTTTACTGTACTGAGGACTGACTTTCTTTTTTTAAAAAATACATATAAGCTGTATGTGTTAGAATATGCCTATAATCCCAGCCACCTGGGAGTCTAAAGTAGAAGAATCGGGATTCCCAGTAATTTAGCATTTTAGGAAGACTTGGTCTCAGACTAAAAAGTGAAAAAGAACTAGAGATGTAGTTCAGTGAGAAGGCCCTATATTCAACCCCAAGAACCTTCCCTGCTCCCAGAATTCACATATGAATTGTTGCATTGTAGTAAAAATCAAGTTTCTAGGTAGTATGTAGTATAAATTGTTCAGTGACTTCAGAGCTGTGCAAGTCAGTAAACCTTTGCCCAGTGGTGGAAATGTTGCATAATCTGCCTGTCAGCACAGCCCCACTGCCCTCGAGTGAGCATAGTGCAGTCACAAGTTGGGTGTGTGAATCAGCAATTGGATTTTATTCTGATTAAAATGTAGGCACGAATAGTTGTTGAATACCATCTACTATGTAGGGCTTTTTTGTTGTTGTTCGTTTTGGGGCTTGACCATGGCCACCATAGTGGGCAGTGGAGGTCTAAAGTATTTTTTGAAGTTGTTTTTGTAACTTTTAAGTCGAATCTCAACTGTCTTGCAGTAATGATTGTGACCATGGTTTAGGGAAATTTCATGTATTTAGACAAAGTAAGTTTGAAAAAAGTAAACCTAATTTTGGCTTCTTTCAAATTAAGCTTAGGTTGGAACTTCATTAAATGCATAGAACTTTGGGATGTCTGTGGAATGGAATTCTTTTATAACAGAAATGACTCCTGTACCAGGGCTGGCACAGTATGTTGCTTTCAGGCTATTTTAGAAATGTTCTGGAGATATCAGATTATTAACTTGTATAGGGAAAGCCTGAGTTTCCTACCAGACCTCTAGAGTTACAGCCCTGTTTTGAGGAGGAACACAACCAAAAGTAAAAAGTAGTTGAATTCTTAAGATTTTTGTTATTATTACAGTTATTGCTATTAACTGCCAGTGATACTGCTTTCTGAAAAGATCCAGAAGAGAGGTAGATCTATAATTTATTGACTGTGGGAGTTCAGTGCAACATTTACTTTATTTAGTATGGGAGTTCAATGTAATATATAAAAAATAAAAATTTCTTACTCAAAAAAAAAAAATTTCTTACTCAAATGTCATATTACAATTAAGATGTATGTTGTTTCATTTTTATGGCTGCAGGTAAAGGTTGATTTGATTGAACTCTCTGAAAGATGCTGTACTGATTTTGATCTGCACTCAGAGTTAGAGCGCTCGTTTTTGTCAGAGCCATCATCTCCGGGGAGAACTAAGACTACTAAAGGATTCAAACTTGGGAAACATAAGCATGAGACCTTTATAACTTCAAGGTAAAATTTATTTCCGTGAAGATCTTATTTATGTATTTTAAGAGACACAGAACTGATAAAAAGGAAGTGACACAATACTTGAATCTTGAATGTTGTTTGGATTTTTGTTAAGATAATAATTTTGGGAGCTAGGGATGTAGCTCAGTGGTAGAGCACTTGCTTAACATGCATGAGGCCCTGGTTTTGATCCCAACTCCGAGAAAGTCGCTAGAGATTGAACCCAGGGCTGCATGCTTGCTAAGCACATGCCCCACTACAGGGCTGCCCCCACCTCCTATTACAGTGTTTGTTATCGAAGTTTGAAATGTTTGAACAGTAAGTGAACTGGATTGTTTTTCAAACTGTTAGTCCTATCAATAAAATGTGAGTATCATTTTTAGCTAGTTTGCCATTACACAAGAAAGTAATATAGATACTTGTAATTTTAACAGTTGGAATAAGAAAAAATGAAATCATTTTCAATATTATAAAGACTATTATATTTTCATTGGAAATATGAGAAAAAAATGTTTTCATGGAGTGTTTTTGTTTTAATAGTGGAAAATCTGAGTACATTGAACCTGCCAAACGAGCTCATGTTGTGCCACCACCAAGAGGAAGGGGCAGGGGAGGATTTGGACAGGGCATACGACCCCATGATATTTTTCGTCAGAGAAAACAGAACACGAGTAGACCACCTTCTATGCATGTGGATGACTTTGTTGCAGCTGAGAGTAAAGAAGTGGTTCCCCAAGATGGGATTCCCCCGCCAAAGCGGCCACTCAAGGTGTCACAGAAGGTTTCTTCTCGTGGTGGATTTTCAGGCAATCGAGGAGGACGAGGTGCTTTTCACAGTCAGAATAGGTTTTTTACACCACCTGCTTCAAAGGGTAAGTACTTATGTGTATTTTCTAATAGGTTAGAATATGGGAATATTAAAATAAATGAGTCACACGGAAGAAATCAAAATACATTATTTTTCTGTTACCACTACAGTTGAGCTGCTTGTAGACCAGTATTACTAAACCAGTAGTACTCTTTGCAGAGTACTCTTGAATATGGGAAAAAACTCTTCTTTTTTTTTTTTTTTTTAAAGTTAATCTTCAATATAATACTATGCGTTTAGCAGTGGGTTTAAAGAAATTTTGGGCCAGGTATAGTGGTGCACAACTGTATTCCTAGCACGTGGGAGGCTGAGACAGGAGGATTGCCACAAATTCAAGGTCAGCCTGAGCTACACAGTGAGTTCAAGGCCAGGCTGAACTACATAGCCTGTCTCAACCACCCACCCCCAATTTTTTTTGGAAAGGGTATAAATTTCTCTTTTACATTGAGAATTTTGTTTATTTTTCCTAAGCAATCTTTAGATTATTTCTATAGTTATACTTTTCACCGATTCCCTTCAGATTGTTCTGTGTAGTTCACCATTGCTTCTTTTATGTTTGCTTCCTAATGTTATGCTAAGTTATTTCAAGATTTTGGAAAGTACCTTATTTTAGAGAAATTATTTTTTCCTGGTCGATTGATGATATACTTTCATTCTTGCTTGCTATTTCAGGAGGGTGGGAGCAAAGAGAATAGTTTACATTGATAGCAGACATGTGGAGGTGTCAGAAACTCTTGTAAACACTATGTATAGTACCCTCACATCCATCCCATAGATAGATCCTGTCATACCCCACTTTATAGAAGAGAAGATTGTCATTGAACCGACCAAGATACGTACATGTAAGTGGCAGGAACAGTATTTGAACTCTGGCAGTTTGGTTCTAGAATCTCTGTGAGACTTCCAGTATGCAACATAATCAGTTTATAGACTTTGTTTCCTATCCATTAATTTCGAAGATTAAGAGAAACCTGTCAAATCCTCTTTAATCCAGTTGATGAGGTGACGAATACGGATTTTGCTTGTGTTGTTTGTGTGCAGGGAACTACAGTCGTCGGGAGGGAACAAGAGGCTCCAGTTGGAGCGCTCAGAGTACTCCTCGAGGCAACTACAGTGAAAGTCGTGGGGGCCAGAGCAACTTCAACAGGGGCCCTCTTCCCCCGCTGCGGCCACTCAGCTCTACAGGTATGGACCTCCCGCTCGCTCCTTCTGTTCAGATCGTTCAGTGTTGTAGATACACTCTCATTTTGGGAGGGAATATTTTAGAATATTAAGTTACAATTCTAGAGTCAAGTTTGTTTCATCAAATTTTTAGATTCTGAACTGTTTGTATAATCTGAACAGTTTCATGGTGATGTGCTATATTTCAGTACTGAAAATTAATCCTTAGGGTACTTTTTAAATCACAAGGTATCTTGATAAACTATCTTCTTACAATATTTTGTTTTCATTTACACTGTTGCGGGTGTAAGTACCTATCTTTTTGTAAAATAACTACATTACATCAAGTTTAGGATTCTCATCAGGAACATCTTTGTTTTTAAATGTATTTTTGTCATAGTTTTATTTAGTATATAGTTCTTGTATATCATATACTTCACCTATTTAAAATATCCAATTCAGTAATCTTTAGCACTGAGCTTTCATAAGAAGTTTTAAAAAGTCAAAAGTAATTCTTGCTTTGAGATCAGCATTGTAGATTAGTATTTATATAGTAGGAAAGGAAAGGATGAGGAGCTAAAAACTGTACTGTTTCCTTTCAGGCTACCGACCAAGTCCTCGGGACCGAGCTTCTAGAGGTCGTGGGGGACTCGGACCTTCCTGGGCCAGTGCAAATAGTGGCAGTGGAGGCTCCAGAGGAAAGTTTGTTAGCGGAGGCAGTGGCAGAGGTCGTCATGTACGGTCCTTTACACGATAAAATGCTTGGGAACATCCTAAGTGTGTGTGGACATTTCACAAGGACAATAAAAATGAGACATTGAAGGACCAATTTAGACTTAGCTATTATCTGGAGACATCTGAGAGAATATTTTTATCTGAAGAAAGCAGATTTTGTTTGATATCTAACATGAGATTTCAATAAAAATCCAAACTTTGTATGTATGTTTGTATATATTTTTCTTCTTTTTGTATGATTATTTATTTAGAAAATTTCTAGGTAGAGAAAAACTAAATGACTTTTGTATTTTTCTTGCTATACCACAGATGTTTCCGATCTCTCTCAGTCCATGTTACCCTTTAATGTCTCAGTGATTTCTTCACAGCATGTGTGGGCCAAAAGAGATACTTAGAATTTCTGTTTACTAAACAGTTAAGTCCAAGCAATTTAAGAATTTACCTCATCATCACTAGTAACTGGACACTGTACAACATCTCAAACCTTGGAATCAGTTTCATTTCCTGCTTCACTGTGCTTCTTTCACAGTGCTTTTTGTCAAACTGCTGAAAGCTTTGCAAAGATACACTGTCATGCAAAGGAATATAATGTTACCTAACGTGAAAAATGTAAACTACCTCAGATTAGTAGTCTGTGTGGTGTCCAGTAGGTGTTGCTATGTGTCCTCAAAAATTTGAAACATTTGGCAATTCCCATGTTAATTTACTAAGGTGCCCTGGTATAGAGTTTGGTAACTATAGCTGTACCAAAAGAAACAAAACACTTCTTTATGTTTGAAAAGAAGTGCAAACTTAACTTTATGTTTCAGCTTTGAACCTACTGATGTTTTTTTATTACATACTTATTTAAAGCCTAAAATGAGACATCTCTAATTCTGTAATTTTGAGAATCAGAAACTTCTAATAAAAGCTTGACTTCATATTTAGAAATGAAGTTTCTAACTTTGACAAAGTAGCCATATTGTCCCCAAGGTATGTCGTAACACACTGAACCAATATAACGCGTAAAATACAGAGTACTCCTGAAAAATAAGTGTATGAGTCTTATTCTACCCTTTCATCACTCTGTTTTGGTGAATCCTTTGTGAGTGAAAAAAATATATGTTAGAAAAACACCTAATGAATAACTTCAGCTCTAAAGGTTCTGATGTTTAAGTCAAAAGTAATGGAAATCTCCATAACTGGGGGCCTTGCAAATCCCAGTGTTTTAGTCTGCTAAGGCTGCTCTAGCAAAATACCATGGACTGCATGAGCTGAGCAACAAGATTCTCTCACAGTTCTGAAGGCTTTAGAAGGCCCAGGTTGAGGTGCAGCATGAGTGGGTTCCAGAAAGGCCACCTTGCTGTGTGTGCAGCTGGTCTTTCCTCAGTACTAGTTCAAAGGAGGAGACAGTTCTCATCTTTTCCTCTTGTGGTAAGTGCACTAATCCCAAGTGTCCTGCCCCTGTGATCTGATCTGAACCAGCTACCTCCCAGAGCACCCAGCTCCAGTGTCACACTGGGGTGAGAACTTCGACATAGGAATCTTGAGGCTCACAGATCATCAGCCCATAATACCAAGATGACCTAAACCCCATTCAGTTATAAAATTGATAGTCTCATATTCTGCAAAGACAATTTTTTACATATTAAGTAAAATTAGAAACTTGCCCCTAGTATCTGCTACAAATATGTATAAAAATAGTTTCCCAGGTAACTTGTTTTATTTTTTAATTTTTGGCTTTTTTAGCTGGGCGTGGTGGCGCATGCCATTAATCCCAGTACTCAGGAGGCTGAGGTAGGTGGAGCGTTTTGAGTTTGAAGCCAGCTTGGGCTACAACGTGAGCCAAGGCCGGCCTGAACTACATAGTGTGACCCTGCCTCAAAAAACTAGGGCTGAGAGTTTGGCTCTGGCTTAAGCACCTGCTTGGTAGGTGTGAGGTTGTGAGTTTGATCCCTAGTACCTACAAAAAAAAAAAAAGAAATTAATGACTTTTTGAGATGGGGTCGCACCATGTAGTTCAGGCTGGTCTTGAATTCACTATGTAGGGCCTTGAACTTGGCGATCCTCCTGCCCCAGCCTCCTGAGTGTTGGCCTGACAGGTGGACACTACCATGCCTGGTGATAACTGTG
>RJWM01031631.1:0-22212 GCA_004363535.1 Dasyprocta punctata | reverse complement strand
AGACACTGCTAATAACCACCATGTAGAATTATGGGGAGGGCTATGAAATATGATTATGTAGATAAAATCTTGCGGGTGTCACAGAGTAGGTGTTCAGTAAAAGATATTAAAGAGAGCACCCTTGAATCTGGAATGAATCACATGGTGTTGTCCTTGCTCAGCTGTGCTGCATGTACCTAAGAAAGGAGTAAGAACTGTCGGCAACCTCTTTATTACACAGCTAACCACGGGCAGGAACACTGAAGAGTTTGCCTTCCCTGGTGTATCAGTCAGGACACTGTCTACTGCAAGTGACAGAGGCCCAGCTCAGAGGAGTCCAAGTGAAAAGGAAAACATCCGTGGATCTGCTGCCGGAAGCTTGGTCTGTGGCTGTCTGGTGTCAGCCTGTTTCTGCCTTTCCAGCTGAGCGCTGCCTTCCCCTACTTTGGCTTCACTCTCAGGAACAATTTCACTGCACGTTTCCCTGGAGAGCTCAGGTATCTATCAGCACCCCAGCAGGGATTCCCAGGATCACAACAACCCTCTGGAACATGTATTATTAGCTAGGTGTGGACCGTACACCTGTCTGTGGCGAGAGGAATGGAATACACTGATTGTTCAGGCCAGAGTCGCATGTCCAATCCTGGAACTGACCAGCATAGAGTGCTGCAAATTAGAGCCAGAGAGAATCATTTTCCAAGTGGAAACTGACTTGTAAAACAGAGCAGATATTATGTAGGCAAAAATAGCAGATGGATGCACCAGTGACTGAGGAATGTGTGACTGAGCAAAGATCTTTAGGTGCAGATTATCATTTCCACATTAGGGAGATGTGCCTTCGGTAGTAAATGAAGCTAAAAAGATTACAACGCTATTGCCAGTTCCTGGAAGTACTCATCCATATTCCTGTCACTTGGACAGATTGCATATGTTTCTGTCAAAAAAAAAAAAAAAACAGACCAGAAAAACTAGGCTGGAGTGGCCTTTGCATACTCTGTGGTCCCTTTGATCCTTGCTAGCCAAGGTAAGCCCACTGGGAAACTGGTTAGTAGTTCTGATAAAAAGCCAGTTGATCAGCGCCACCAGCATCATTCTCACCACGATCAGCATCATCACCACCATCATTATCACCACCACCATCATCACAATCATCACCACCACCATCAGCCTTCTCACCCTCATCACCATAACCATCACTACCACCATCACTATCACCACCATCATTACAGTCATTACCACCAACATCAGCATGATCACCATTCATTATGGTTTGTGTATGAATGTCCCCCCAAAGACTCATGCAGTCATGGGGGCAGGATTTTTGGAGGCAACTGAATCTAGAGTTTGTGATTGGTTCATTGTCTAATGCTGGGATTGGTGATGTGAATGCTACACCCGCCCAAGGGCCTGCACACAATACAAGGGAGGAAAAGAGACTTGATCTTCCCTTTTGCTCTAGTTGCTTTTGCAGTCTTCCATTCCCATGAACTGCCGCCCCTCAGCCATGCCACCCTGCCTTGGAGTCAGCTGATTATGGACTGAAACCTCTACAAATTGTGAGCTAAATAAATGCTTCTCTCTTTAATTTTGGATGTAGGGTATTTTGTACCAGCAAGGAGAGAAAAGTAACTAACATACCATCATTGCTATAACCATCATCGCCACCACCACCACCAACATCAACATCATCGTCACCACTACCATCATCATAGTCACCATCATCACCACCACCATCACCAACAACAACCTTAACATCATTGTCACCACCACCATCAACGCCACTACCACAACAGTTGAGAATACTTTGCTGCCTGAAAGTTTTATTACTGTCCCTCTATCATAGATTTCCAAGTTGGTAGCAGTGGAAACACTTTTAGACTTGCAAATAAAATTGTGGATCTAAAGACTGAATTATTTATTATTCTGCTTTAGAAAGCAGGTGTGTGGTGAGCTGTGGGGCTCTGGGCAAGTACAACATAGTAGCTCAGTTCCTTTGTTCACCAAACAGAAGCATCTGATTGAGTTATCTAAGGTCCTTCGCACCTTGCACGTCCTAACTGTCATTAGGCTGTATAGGCTTTTTAAGCTCAAGGAATGTACTGATCAGTGTTGCTATATATGATAAAAGTGTAAGTTTTTGCTCAGAGTGCAAACAATGGATATTATTAAATTGCTTCAAACTCTCCAGGCTTAGTCATGGAAGGAGAAATGTGCCAGTGCCTGCAAACCCTGGACTAAGATGATCCTTTTCACCCCTTCCTGCTTACTATCACCTGGTGGAATTGTCAGGAACCTCTTTATTATACAGTTAACCTAAGCAGGGTGGCTGAACCAGAGTTGTGCAAACTCCTTGGTTCTAGAGCAAAGCCAGTCCCCAAAACATAAAATACCAGAGACAGACCATATAAACAAACTGACGTCTAGCTCAGTGACCTATCAACAAGTGTCCTGCCTTGGGCTTCCTCCCTGCTAACTGCAGCACAAATAACTCTGAAAGTGTCTCTTTTTCTGTGTTCTCAGCAAAACACTAAAACCTTTCATTTCTGGTCCCGTCTGGTGCTTCCTCCTTTTCCCTGTATATAAATAAAGACACAGACCTTGCTGGGCTGTCACTGCCTCTCCATCAGAGAGGTCAGATCCCACCTGGTCCCGGCTTTGTTCTGTGTGTCTTGCTTTTTCTTAGTCTCCCACCCCCGCATCCCCCAGGACCCCGCTGACTGCACATGTCATGGCACTAACCAAGAACAGGAACGCAGAAGAGTTTGCCTTCCCTGGTGTATTAATCAGGACATTGCCCACAGCAAGGAACTGCAAGTCCACTGCTTCTTTACCTTCTTAAAATAAAAAAGCATTGTAGTAAATGACGGGTGTCATCCCCACCGACTAAATACATCATCCATTCCAAGCATGTTGAATGATGCCCTTTGTCACCTGACCATTTATCAAGTAAATACACTGAGCCAGATGACCCAGTAGAGGGAAAAGAGGGCCCATCGATGATGGCTGGTGAGGGGCAGAGTTTAGAAGAGCAATGCTCTTGGCTGGAATAAGATGAAATGAACGGAGAATGTGAGTGTGGGTGTTATAGCTGATTTTATTAGGGTCTTGGATATTTCCTATGTGTTCATTTTCTTGCGTTTGAATTTTATGTCACCTCCCTTGCCCACCTTACCAATTAAGTAAATTTTAAATGTATGCGCGAGTTAAACAGATTAACTCACTTGGCCCTATGTTTGTGAAGAATCACAAGACCATTGTTTTCCTGTTTGTAGTTGTTTATTTGCTGATTGCCTTTCTTACACTGAATAAATAATATCTGGAACGGAAATTCTATTGCCAACTGTCTTGATCCGTACTTTAAAGGCACACATAGTTTCTGAGTTAGAAATTTGCATTCCTGAAGATCTTCGATCTCTAGGCAGGCCCAGCCCAGACAAAATTGCTGGGTAGTTTTCCTCCAAGGCCTCTCAGCTTCTGTTTGTTCCTCATTCCTTCCAGGGTGGTTGCAGTCATTTTCGTGGAAGCCGCGGAGGGCTGAGATACAGGAAATGGACTTGGCTGCTGAGAATCTGGGTTCCAGAGGAAGAGACAGCGAGTTAGCTGGCACCATGTCCTCCCCTCTGCCCCTCTCTCTTTTGCCCTGCAGGCAGAGGACCCCATCAGAGGTTGAGGGCTGAACAGTGGTCCCCCAAGATGTCCGGGTTACTTTGTATGATAAAGAGGGCACTAGTGTTGTGTGAGGGGCAATTCTAGAAAACCCTGTATGATCCCAATGGGCCTGGAGTAGTCAGAGACTCCTAACAAATGGGAGAGGAAGCAAAAGACTCAAAGGACCACCAGCGCTGGCTTTGATGACAGAGGAAGGACCATAAATTGGGGTTGCAGTGGCCTCTGTGAGCTGGAACCAGCCCTCAACTGACAACCAGCAAGGAATCAGGGACCTCGGGGCTTCATGAGTGCAAGAAGCTGGATTTGGTCACACTGCAGGTGGGCCTGGAAGCAGCTTCGGGGGACACAGCCTACTGCCACCTTGACTCTGGCCTGTAAGACTCAGGGCAGTGGCACAGTCAGATTGGCCACCTCAGAAACCAGGGGATAGTGAATTAGAGTTGGTTTACCTGCAAGTGCATGGTAATTTTTATAACAGCAACCAACATCCCCAGGATTCTGTAACAGGGCTTTTGACATCCAAAGGACACCAGCACTGTGCTCCCTGCAGCTGGCTGACATTGCCAAGGCAGAGTCTGGTCCTGGTGGGGTCTCCAATAAGCAGCTCCGTGCCTTCCTTGAGCCAGCACCAGAATTTTCCAAGCACAGGCACCAGCACCCTTACCCAGAGCTGGGCATCTGTACTGCTGAACAGGAGCCCAAAGACTTCCCTCCAGCTGCCTCTGGTGGATTCGTGTCCTCAAGCTAACAAGTCATTCTGTGTCCTATTTTTTTAAAAGTTACCTTTAAACTTTGTGGGGAAAAGCAGGGCTGAGTGCTCATGGTATCAGCTATCTGCAGATTTTTCTGGGTTTTGGAATTAGTAGAGAAACAAGAAGGGTGGTGGGCCAAGCAACTGCTCCAGGCTGCACCCTGCCCTGGACCAGGCCAGGGGAAAGGAGGCCTCGTCCTGAATTGAGTGGTAGGTGCACACCTGTGCAGGGAGCGCCGCTCTTATTTTCTGCTCCTGAAGTTTTTCAACAATAAAGACGATGCGCTTACAACTCAGAGGCGTGGAAGACAGACAGGAAAGTGCATTTGTGCCGCCCTGGGTCCTGAAGATGGATGCTGGTTCTTTTAGGCAGAAGTCAGATATTAGCAGGCTGGGGATGGGTGGCTGGGAGCCACAGGAAAAGCAAAGAACACTTGATTTTTATTTTCCTTTTTCCTTTTGTTTCCTTAATTCTTAGCTATAGATAAAACCCAAGGATCTCATGGTTTCAAATGTTAAACCAAGAGCAGGTAACCTCTGCTGAGTGTCCTGATAAGGTCCAGGCCCCGGCCAAAGACAGGATAGGGACTGTGGGGAGAGATTTGAGAAAAACTTCAAGGTCGCCAAACAAACTAAACGGAAACTTGCCGCCTAGGGAGTAAACAGGAAGCTTCTTCCCTCTGAAGTTGGTCGAAACAGTCCGTTTTCCTTGCACAAGAACAATGACCTCAGAGGAAAGAAGGCCGATTTCCTTGCAAGACCCGGTTAATCCCATCAATGTAACTGCTCAGTGCAATGCCAGCTTGGCACTGCCCACCTGCGTGCCTGAAGCGTGTTCTCTCTCCTGCGCTGAAAATCGATCGCTTTGCAATTAACTCTACCCACACTCTCAGATCTTTAGTCCAAGACACAAAGAACAGAGGAGAAAGTCCTGCTGGCTCCTCCCCTTGTCAGGACCGGGTTTCCCGGTGACAGTACCACTTTGCAGTTTCTTGTTCTGGACACTTTCCTGTGTCCAACAGCTCTCAATCTCTCATCTTCTCACACTTGCCCTTTCTCAAATGTATTAGAACTATACTGAGGACACTTCCTCAGGGCAGAGTTACCAATCGACAGCGTTCTTTGGACCTCTGCGGTTGCCTTTTGTATGATACATGAATCCTAATTGAGGGTTGTTTCTGTTGGAGCTATTTTTCTTGCCTTTGCAAATATGTGTGGCTATGTTTTCTAGGGGAGGCTGCTGGTCAAAAAGGTATTTCAATTTTTAGATTAGTTTGGTGTCACTGTATAGTGCCCCACTCCCGCTCTTCTGAAACTTAACACTTTCAAGCCCTCCCTTCCCGACTCCACGTTACAGGTCCTCTGCAGGCTGTCTGGCTTGTCACTGCAATAGGCCGTCTGTTCGTATCTCCATCTGGATTCTGTTCTGAGATCCTGCTTGCCTGGTTCCTGAAATATCAGGACTTGAAGTTGGATTCTTACTAAGCTGAAAGTGTCATTCGTTCCATCCCTGAGCATTGCTTCTGCCGCTACCTCCTCCCCATTCCCAGCTAAAAATAGCATTTAATCCGCATGTAGGCTGGTCTACAGCCCTGGCTCTCACCTGGAAGGCCCTTCCCTGGGACAGACGGGGACACACCTCCGTCCTGCTGTAGCTCCCACTCCTCCTCCTGGACTCCTGTTCCCCAAACCCAGTCCACACTGCCAGGTGCAGCGTCTGCCAGGCAGAGCTCATTGCAGATGGGCTGGGAACTTGGGGGCGAAGAGCCTTCTGCAATGTCTGCTCCCGGGATGCCGTCAGCTGTCTCTGTCGCTCCTCTCTGGTGGCCAGGAAGGGCAGGCACAGACCTCCTTGTGAGCACATGTGCTGCGGAAACGGAAAGACAGCCAGGCACTGAATACTCTTTCCAAGGGCTTCTCTCCCCACAGGAGGATGTGTGCACATGCACGTGTGTGTGTGTGCGCACGCACGCGTGCATTCCTGCGTGCTCCTGCTTCTGCCTTCTGCATCTTCTACCTGTCATCTCCCTCTGTCCAATTTCCAGTTCTCCTCAGTGCAGTCAAAAGCAGAGGCTGCTGGGAAATAAATACTAACCAACCAGCTTCTTGCTGTGGGGGAGGCTCCAATCAGCACCTCCCTGATGTAAGCACAGCCACCACAGCCGATTTCAGACTGTCAAGGTGACACCTCTGGCTGTGGGGGGCAGGAAGAAATATACCCTGCTCGTCATGGAAACAGGATCTGTGAAAGCCTCCAGAGGACTGTGAAATAAGTAGAAAGCGATGTGTTTTGAGTATCTATTCATTTATTTTTAAATAATTTATTTTTAAGTTTATGGCCTTATTTTTTAATAATAGTTGTGTTTTAACAACTGGTCTGAGAAATTCCTAAAAATATAACAGCAAACTCTTGTAAGCCTGCCCAAGCCAAGACACCATTGAACGCCTCTTGGGAAAGCAAAAGCCTGAGGCTCAGGCAATTCCTTCAGCGTTTACGCTGAGCAGCTCTTTGGGTCTGAGTGTCTGATGACATCCCTAAATTCTGCACTGGTCTCAGCTGGATTTCTGGTTTTTAAACTTTTGGTTCAGGAGCCCTCAGAAATGCTCTAGAATGAATGGTTCTAAAAAAAAAGTGTGTCCTAAATAACTTCCATAGTGAAATTGGGTCTTGATTCTTACAGATTTGCTCATTTCCAAGTCTCTGGAGGACCTGCATGGAGAACTATTTATGTCATTTTTTTTTACAAAGGAAAATGGTTCAGGTTTAGGTAAGGAATGTCCCTCAAAACTCTCACGTGCTCAGAGGTAGGACTTTCAGAAGCTGATGGATCATGGGGCTATGCTACTCATCAGCGAATTCACCACTGACGGGTACCCAGCTGAGCACTGTTAGGAGGCGGGGTCTGGCCGGGAGTGCTGGCCACTGAGAGGATGGCCCGGATGTGTGTACCTCGCTTCCCAGTGCCTTACTTCTCTTCCGGCTTCCTTCCTGCCATTAGGTGAGGAGCCTCCCTCTGCCGTGCCTCCCTGCTGTGCCGTTTCTGCCCTGAGACTGCCAACCATGGTCTGTAATCATGAAGCAAAATCAACCTCTCCTCCTCTGAGTCATGGGTGTTGGGTATTGTGTCTCAGTGATGACCAAAGCAGCCAAGACAAGAACTGCGAGCTGGTCTTCCTGATCCTGGGAAGGATCATGTTCAAGACCAGGACAGAAGCTCCTCGGCCAGAGTGTAACTGGTGACCAGAGCCCAAACGGATTTGTGGGAGGTTTTATAAACTCCTGCATCAACTCTCTATTTTAAACTTGCAGTTGAAAAGCTAGACTGTCTCTTTCTAATGATTAGAAATCCAAACCCAGTTTTTGGGTTAAATCCAACCAACCAGTTAAAGACTCCAAATTGGTACAATTTGTAAACTCATCAAGAGTAGGCAAAACGTGTGTCCTCTAGAATCGCCTTGGGTGGACCCCACAAGGCTCCTCTGTCTTCTGCTTCAGGATGTAGGGCTCATTCCCTAGGGCTTCTCCCCAAACGCTACCACATCCTTGTTCCTCTATTGCTGTCCAGATCCTGTTCAATGCAGCACACCAAGGAGCAGCTATCTTCCAACAGAGGCACAACAGAGGAAATAAGCTTGTTGTCCTAATATCACCGAAATACACATCCACATGATTTATAGGGTTTTTTTGGAGAAAACTTTTTGAAATCCCATTTCATACATTTTTCTCCCTATTTTTTTTTTTAACCTGCTTCATCTTAGTCAGCAAGGGCTTCCTGTGATGAATCACTATCTCTGTTGCTGGGGCAAAGTATCTGACTGCAGTTTAAAGAAAGTGAGGTTTAATTTGGCTTATAGTTTCAGAGGTTTCAGTCTATGGTCAGCTGGCTCCAAGGGCCTGGATCCCATAGCAATATCCTGCATGAGTCCAGCTGAAGACCTAGAGCCCATGGCAATGCCTCATGCAAGTCTATTTCTCAGATCTGCACTGGGAAGGCCCACAGGTCAGCAGTGGAAGCTAGTAAGTCTACGCAAGTCAGATGAGAAATCTGTGCCATTAGGTTGAGGATTCTGCACTGGAATCAGGAAGCGATACTCAAAGTAAGAACCAGGACTCTGCCAAAAAGTACCATAGCCATCCTCAACAATGATGAGGTCCTGAGCTCCTCTGAGTATGAGAACAGCAAAGTTCCTAACAGGAAGTTGGTGTGACAAGCTTCTCCAGGAGACTGAACAGCACACATCTTCCCCTCTGGAGCCAGGAAGCGATGCTCAGAGTAAGGACCAGAGCTCCTCCAAGGTGAATCGCAGACTTTCTCAGTAACAGCAAGGTCCCAAGTTCCTCAGTCGATGAGAACAACCAAGTTCATATCAGGAAAGAAACTCGACAAGCTCACCCAGGAGAACCAATGGCAACAGAAGAACCAACAACACTACTTCTTCCTCTCCTGTGAAGATTCCAGGCTTGGAGCGTAGCATCTCTGAGAAGGCAGGAGGAGGCAGAGCAGAGCCCCGGTGGAGGCCAGTCAGGCAGGCACCGAGCTGGAGTGCAGTGGTCACCGGGCCTGCAGGGCCCATGGGCAGGTGAGGCCTGGTTGGCGGTTGCAGCGGACAAGGAGGTAGTGGGGAGTGCCACACCCCGTGGCACACTGCAGGTATTTCATGAGTGGCTCTCCTAGAGGAAATGTGTTGACTTCTAGCACCTGTCCATTCCTGCGGTATAAACACCCCCACCATGGCTGACTTCCCACTGACTGCGGAGCTGGGAATACACATGGTGAGCTTCCCTGAGTAACCACAGGCGAACTTCACACCATGGTAATCAGCGCTCTCCGAGGGCTGAGCCCAGCCACACGGTCTTGTGGACTTTGCCATGGATGGAGCTCAGGACACCGAAGGCCCCATGTAGTCAGCAGAGGCCAGCCAGGTGGCGAAGGGCTGTGCGCTGCACTGTGTGAGTGGCCCCATAAAGCCTGGGTCTTCAGTGATACCTGGGTGACCACTTACCAGAGAAAATGATGTGGAAACTAGCTTAGTTAAAGGACCACTTTGGGTGCACACTTGACAGGCAGGTGTTGGGTCTCAGAATGGATGTGGCTATGAGAAGGAAAGATGAGATATTGTAGCAGAAGGTGTCTCAGAGATGCAGGGTGGAGTGTGTGGCATTTCTGTGTTTCATGTGACTGCAAAGAGCTAGGAAGGGAGATAAACCCTTTCAGGGCACCACTATAGTGACCGCCTCGGCAGCATCTTCCTCCCAATAGCAAGCCAGCTTTGGGTTCTCATAACCCAGTCACCTTCCAAAAGCCCGCTACAGGCACCGCCTCCCGGGGACATTTTCCATCTGAAGCATTACAAAGGACTCAACTAATAAGAGAAAGCGGTGATAACATATCATTGAACCTCAGCTGATGGCAGATAAATGAAGCCACAGATAAGCGAGAAGGCTCACTCCTTGCCCCACTTAAATCCTGCTGTCCTTCTTGACTGCGTTCTTGTCTTTGCCTGCTGCCTTCCATCTGCCCTCTCCTTGAAGTCCCCTGGTCCTGGAACGCCATTTCCCTACGCCACCCAAGGCCACCTTCCCCGGCACAGTGTAGCTGGTGCTCAGCCCAGTTCTGGAGGCAATGGAAAGCCAGCGACTCCACCCCTTGGTGGACCAACGATGAAGCCACCATGCAAAGCCGAGACCACAGGAGACAGGAAGGACCGTGGTTACCATGACAGGCTTCCAAGGTGAGGCCACCTCGGCAGATGCAGTGCGACAGAGAACCAGGGGCTGGGGCGGTCACTGAACACCTGTGAACGAGTTGGCTAAGGTGCCCCTTGAGACCTTGGGGCAGGGGACAGAGGCAGCAGGTTCACTACCGGGGGCACACAGCTCCTATTCTAATATGGTCCACACAGCTGGGCATAAATCATTCGCATTTTTCCCCATGGTTGGTCACTAGATGTCACTGCAGGGAAGAAATCTTGCCAGAAAACAAATGTAAGGAGGGGAGATATTCATGTTTTGGATCCTGAGGAAGTGGTTGCTTTAGCAATGGGGAGCACATGAAAGAACTTCCCCCTCTATGGACAGTGGGCCGTGGGCACGTGCGGGTCATGGTCCTGCCAGTGTCTGGGAGAGGGGTTGCTGCTGAAGCTGAAGTCCAAGTGTGTGAGTTTGGATGCGACAGCAGGAGAGACAGACAGACAGAGACACAGAGAGGGAGATAGAGAGAGACAGAGAGAGGCAGAGAGAGAGAGAGAGAGAGCCGGAAATCGCCTGGCATTGCAAGGGTGCTCAGGAGCCCTACGTTGAGTCTAAGTCCAAATCAGAAGGTGCAGCCCGGAATGGCATTTTCCCTCCAGATGTCCACGGTCCTGGTAACTTGGCCAATGCAACCACAGCTGCACCAGCGCTGAGACAGAGCCAAGCCCGGGGGGCAGCATGGGCTTGCAGCCGCGCTCTCCAAGGGCAGAACCCCGGAGCAGGGAGCAGCGAAGTCATCGTGGCTGGAGGGAAGGCCCAACCTGACTCTCACAACCCTGAGCCACCACAGCCACCAACAGGTGACAGAATGGAGAATGTGCGACCCCTCTGTGGCCCTTCCTGCCCTGTCCTGTCTCCTTTCCCCACCTCTGCAAGATGCCAACATCCTTGAACTGACTTCTGGCTTTCCAAGACATCCATTCTGCATAGAACTTCCTTCCGGCCCCCATCAGAGCCAGCTGCCCCTTGGGGATTTGAATAAAGTCACTCAGGAGCCCAGAGATCTGACCCTGCTAGAGACAGTCACACTCTGAAGGGCAGCTTCCTGTCTAAATGCATCTCCACCTGCTGGACTGGGAACCAATGAGAGCAGAGAATTGTTATGCTAGGCACCACAGGAACATCAAAACCGAGCACCTTCATGGCAGCGAGGCTGGGGTCAGGGCATCCGTGGAGTCTCGGGTCATCCGGGGAGGGTGACCCCGGCTTCAGCCTCTGGTGGAGAAGGAGAGAAGGCCCTCAGGGAGACCGATGTTTCCTGGAGATGCTCAGGGAGGGTTGCAGGGAGAAACTGTCCCCAGAACAGGACAAGACACCGAAAGATATAAAGTGTGTTCTGGTGGCCAAGGTCTACACAGAGCCATGTCCAGACCATCTGGCCAGACTGTGGTGCTGTGAATGGGTCACATGGAGGCCCCTGGAGATGGGCAGTGAAATCCAGGGGAGCAAGGGGGACCCACGCTAAGACCAGGCACGGGAACCTCCCTCCAAGCCCTGGGGATCTAGGCCCTGACTTCAGGATGAGCTGTCCGACCTGGGAGCCAGCTCTTCTTTTTTATTCTTTGACAAGAAACATTTATTTTCTTCTTACTTTTAAAATACAAAAGCATTATTTGCATATAGCCACAGCAAGTTTCTACGCTATGTCAAGTACTTGCTTGATCGCAGGCCTTGACTATTAGTAAACGTGGATTAACTGTGCGGAGCCAAGTTAGGCTGTTGACTGTGGGGATCAAGACGAGATGCCTGGGCTGCTCTTCAGACACGTGAGTGTGCACAAGAGCACGGGGTGCATGGGTGGGGGGCTCCAGCCTGGCTTCACTCAGTTTTCTCCTCCCCTTCCGTCAAACTGTACAACTGTCCCCGCTGGATGGCCTATGGCCCCACTACAAGGATGAATTTGATTAAGGTATTAAATAATACTTTGTAAATGGGCCTGAATGTCAGTGAGGATGGTGATGGTGTTGGTGAAGGTGATAGTGATGACGACCTTGGTGGTGGTAATTTTTATGATGGTGGTGATGATGGTTATAAGGAGCATGTAAATGGTAGTGCTGGTGATGGTGGTGATGACGGTGATGATGATGATGATGGTGGTGGTAATGGTGGTGATGAGGAGGAGGATGGTGGTGGTGGTGACGATGATGGCGGTGATGGTGGTGAGGATGGTGGTGATGGTGATGGTGGTGCTGGCTGTGATGATGAGGAAGGGGATGATAGTCGGTGGTGGTGGAGATGGCAGCAGTGGGGCTGATGATGCGGATGGCGAGGTCATGATGCTACAGAGGCTCAGCAGGGATCGCCTCCTTCCTGCAATAAGATTTAATTTCGTTCCTTTCTGGTTTATTCCATAGTCATCTCTGGGTGACCACATAATTTATCATCCAAAGTGGAACCTTTAAGGAGTACTAAGTACACTGGGGGAAAAAGTACACGCGTAGCCCTCCATCGTCTCTGTCACCACTCATGAAAACACCTGGCTGAAGCAGCCCTTCCAAGAGTGCAGAGACTGAAGTACACTGTGGGCTGAGCACTTCACATTCCACCCTGGTTTTAAATTTGTGTCCAAAATGCTCAGGAAGAGACTTGGCCAGGAGTGCAGACAGTCAGTGCATCCTACCTTCGGGACTATTGGCCCTTCCACATGGTGACTGCCTCAGGCTGCCCTGTTACAGTGGCCAAGACAAGGCAGCCCAGGGCCTGTGGAAGCAGTGATGACATCCCTGGACATCTGTATGCGTCAGGGCTCAGAGGCCCCGCTGCTCACGGATCCTCTGTCTCTTGCCTGGGAAGGTGCACCTTGCACTTGGAGGACAGCTGGGGCTCTCGGGGTACTTTCCCCTGCTCAGTCCTTGAGCTTCTGGGAGAGACCCTCTGCGGGGTGGGACTGGGTGAGCAGCGTAGGACTTCCTCCTGTAGACAAGGCCGAATCGAGCTGCTTCTTAAAGCCCCTTCATGGTATCCTCCCCAGTCACAGACCAGCTCAGCCAGCAGAAGTGGAAACTGCACATCCTTGTGAATTAAAAAGCGATGAGCAGTCTAAGTCATCCCCATTTACCTCTCTCCTACAAACCTGAGACTTGTCGCAGGAAAATAGTGCCACTCAGTCGACACTGGCCTTTTGAGGACAATTCTAAAGGCCTTGTGCCTGACTCAGCTGCTTTATTTTCACAGGGGCACTGGATATTTTAAGGCTAATTGCTTATAGACTGTCAAGTATTGGTTCATCGGAACAAAGGCAGACGTTTGGAATACTCCGTAGAATCTGCTTTCTGAAACAAGCCCGACCCAAGGAGAATTAAAAACAAATGCCCCATGCCCTGAGGTGAGCCGTTAGTTAGGACAAACAAACATCTCGCAAAGATGACAGATGGCGAAGGGAGGAGGAATGTGTGTCTTCTGTCTGCTTCCCGGCTCCTGAACGGGGCAAGACACTCAAAGCAATTGGTAGAAATCCTTCCCTAAGACAAGCCCTCTGGGCTCCCTGTCAGAAATCCCACTAATCACTTCCCCAGGTCCCCACCCTGTAGCTGAAGCCCGGTCCACAGCATTTACAGCTAAGAGTGTTATTAAAGTCAAACCGAGCAGTGCCTGCCAAGCCCCAGGGAGATGATGCAGGCAATGAATAATTCTACAGAGACCCTGGCAGCGGTGTGCAAGAACCACAAATGGCCACTGGCGTCAGAGCCGGGATTGAGACCGGGAGCCCAGAGCCATAGAAAATGCTGGCCCCCTCCCCCAGCCCACTCGGAGGTGCCAAGGCCTGGACCCCACCCACAGTCAGCCTGGGGGACCGCCTTCTCTCCTTTTGATCCTATAAAGGAACCAGCTAATTCCTTCTCAGCAGTTTCCCAGAAAGCTGCAGCTGTCACTGCCTTGGGGTACACGAGGGCCCCTGAGCACCCCACGAAGCTGGGGCGGGGTTGGCAGGCAGCACAGGGCCTCAGAGGGGCCTCAGAGGAGAAAGAGTCGCCCCACAGCACCAGGGTGGTGGCTGCTGCGGGACAGAGGCGTCTCTGGGCCCCGAGGGCACGCGATGTATCTTGGAAGTCCAGACACCCCTGTCTTCCGCCTCTCACCCTGCAGCCCCAGGAGTGCTGCACATTCTGGGGTTCTGTCTGCGGGGAGACGCCCACAGTGACCTTCGGCATCATTGTTTCTTGGGGAGATTGGCCAGTGAACCTCGGTTCTCCTCTGTCACTTGGGAATAATCGTCCTCTCTTGCCAGACCAGGACTCATTTAGGTTATGTCCAAGAAGGAGGGACGGCCTTGGAAATAAGGATGCCGAGGGGGTGGACACGGGGCCACTTGGCCCTGACGATAGCCCCGTGTGGAAGGATGAATTAGGGAGCTGCTCGCTCCCAGCTCTGGTACTTTTGTTTTTCTTCTTTAGTGGGTGTTGTGTTTTGTTTTGTTTTTTGACCACAGGGTCTCACTCTGCAATTCAAGCTGGCCTGGAACTTACTTTATAACATAGGCTGGCCTTGAACTCTCAGTGATCCTCCTGGCTCAGCCTCCCGAGTGCTGGACAGCTGTGCACCACCATGCCTGGCTTTTTTTCTTTTTTATTAATTTTAAAAAGCAAAACAGAAAAAAGGATAGAAATGATACAGAATTTTAAAAAAAAAAGTAGGAAATTAATACTAGTTAAAATATTGCATATTGTTATCTTGGAAGTAGTTGTTCAGGTTACAAGATCTAGGCCTAAAAAGTGATCAAACAATCTCACAATGACAGCACAAACTGTTCTTTTTGATGAACTAACAAAGATTAGTAGTATAGTTATCTATCTGGCATACATATACATTTATATATGTATTCCTACATACATATAATCTTTTCCTTTCTTCTTTTTCTCCTTTCCCCTATCCCAGTTGTTCTTTCCTTTTGAGTACTTTCCCTTTCATTGCTACAATATCTATTGTATATTTTGGATATTTTTACTTTTTCAGTTTTTTATTTTTATTATTATTATTTTTTTACACTAGGGAAACAATAAAATATTTATAAATGTGAGTTTGATTTATTTCACTTATGAGTATGGTCTCCAGTTGCCTCTATTTACCTATAAAAGCCTCAAGGTTACCCTTTTTTTATAGCTGAATAATATTCCATTGTATAAAAATACCACCTCTTTCTTATCCATTTTGCAGTTGACGGGCATTTGGGTTGTTTCCAAGATTTAGCTATTACAAATTGTGCTGCTATTTTAATGTTTTGAGACAGGATCTCACTACATAGGTCAAGTTGGCCTTGAACTCACGGAGGTCTGTAATGCTTGATACGTGGTGTCAACTTGAGAAGTTTAATGAAGCAACTCAGCAGAGGGCCAGGATCCTCACTGTAAACATCTCATCCTGTGCAAGAGGAGGGCAGGGAGGTGGTGTGAGTGCCGCCCCTACCCTAGGGCGGCAGCCTGCTCACAAGATAAGGGAGGAAAGGAAACTCACTCGCCCCCTTGGCTTGTGTTGCTTTGCTGTCTTCTGCCACCTTGAAGCGTCGCCCCAGTGCCTGCCACCCTGCCTTGGAGCCAGCTGATTATGGACTGAAACCTCCACAAACTGTGAGCTAAATAAACCTTTCCCTCTTTAATTTTGGCACCGAGTATTTTGTCTCAGCAATAAGAGAAAAGTAACCAAGACACGGTCCTCCTGCCCCTGCTTCCTGAGTGGGGGGATTGCGGGTGTGCACCACTGCGCTAGTCCTCAGCAGTGGCTCTGAGTCTAAGGGCTGAACTTCTGACTCTCTAGGAGCCTGGGAGGGGGCTTGTCCTTCACCCCAACCTGCTGCCCCACATTAATGTGCCCCGCTAATTTCTGTGTGTGTGCGCGCGCACGTGCATGTTTGAGTGCTTGTGCAGGTGTAGGTTACAATCCTGAGGAAAATCTTCTGATGGGTGGAGAACCCGGCACCCTTGCTCAGCAGGGCTCCAGGTGGAGGCGCACTGGAGAGCCCTGCCCAGCCTGCAGGTGGTTCGCCCGGGTCATGTACCTGTCTCTGCACCCCTCGGGCTGCAGGTGTCGGGGTCACGGGCACAGTGGAGGGCTCTGGGACCGGGGGTGTTTCGCACTCCTCCCTGGGCTGGAAGCAGGTGTGCGGTCAGGTCTGAGGTGATCAGAAAAATCTAATATTTAGCAAGTACCTGCAAGAGAGGTTGACAGTCTGCTGCAGGGGAGTGGGCTCATGGATGAGTGAGCAGAACCCCGACTCCAATGGGCCCTGGATTGGGGCGTGATGCTCTGGGCGCACAGTCTTAAACTTCTTTACCACTTTTTCCGCAGGTGTTTTATACATAGTCTGCCGGGACAACGGAGCTTGGCACTTCCGATCACTCGTGGTCCTGCCCCTTCCCTACTCCTCTGTGGTAGGCCTTAGTGGCCCAGCCTCCTTCTCTGCCCTCAGACCACACGTCTCCCGCTTAGGCAGAGGGGGATCGCTGTCACCCTCCACCCCTGCAGGTCCCCAGGTGACACAGGGAGGCATGAAGGTCGTCCTGGCCCAGCCAGCAGTGCCACACTGCACTAAGGGAGCTGGTGTTGGACTCTTGCCCGTCGCTCCCCTGGGCACTGAGGACACCCTGCACCCCACACGGCTGTGCTGCGAGGTCCCTGCCCACTATGGACTGGACAGCAGGGTCCCTGCTCCTGGATGGGGCTCTGGACATCCGTCTGTGGCTGGACAGAGGGGATCCCAGGGGCCGCCAGACTCTAAAAGCCCATGGAGGTTCAGGCTAGACCTGCACAGGTCTAGGTCCCTGTGCTAAGGGAGAGTGATGCTAAAAAGCAAATACAGCCAGCACTCTGGGCCTCAAGCCTCTGTCTGGTGTCTCCTCTGTCTCTCGATGTCTGAGGCATCACTCCCAATAATCCTCTCTTGCTCCTAATTCCATCACGGCTTCTGCCTCTCAGAGGATCCGGCTGACACAAGGAATAAAACTGAATGAGGAAATAAAAGAATGAATTTGGCTGGGTGTGGTGGTGCACACCTGCAATTCCAGCGTCCTTGGGAAACTGAGGTAGGAGGATCACAAGTTCAAAGACAGCCTGGGCAACTGAGCAACTTAGTGAGACCTTGTCTCAAAATATAAAATAAAAAGGGTTGGGGATGTAGCTCAGTGCAAAGGCCTTGAGTGCATTCTCCAGTACTGAGGAACAGAAAGAAAAAAAGAAAGAAAGAAAGAAAGAAAGAAAGAAAGAAAGAAAGAAAGAAAGAAAGAAAAAAGAAAGAAAGAGAGAGAGAGATGCATTTTGTATTTAATTAAAGCACTTGTTAATAAGGAACTCTGCATTTTCCTTTTATGCTGAGCTCTACAAACTATGTCACCAGCCTCCCCAAGTCTGGAGTTGGATTTCCAAGCCCCTTAGCAATGCTGGGAGAACTTGGTGTCTGTGTGTGTATAAGAGCGTGTACATACATGTGTGCTGCACCAGGAGTTGAGCGCAGGGCCTCTTGAACACAAGGCAAGTGATTTATCCTTGAATAAAACTCCAGCTCTTTTATTTTTTAATTTGATTGTGTTTTTGGGCAAGCTGGGGATTAACGTTGGGCCTTTGCACGGAACCAGATCCCTGGGTCTTTATAAATTGATTCTGAGATGGGTTCTCACTAAGTCACCAAGTTGGCAAGTTTGCATTTGAATTCGAGATCCTCCTGTCTCAGCCTCCCAAGTAGCTAGGATTTGGTGTTCCACTCTCACACTAGGTTGTACCTGGAGAGCTTCAAAGACTTTTAAGGTTGGCTGCCTCACCTCAGTTCTGAGTTCAATGTCTGGGAGTGGCCAGTCACCAGTCCATGCTCAAAGGTTCCAAGTAACTGCAGGGTTCAGGGACGACTCAGGACCCGTGGGCTTTCACGCACACACGCGGCTTGGAGGAAGGTTCTCACCGCCCCAGATTTCCTTCCTTCTCAAGGCTAAAAACTCCGCATTGTCTGTGTGCAGCACAGTTGTTTATCTCTTTATTCGTCAAGGGCTATCTGCACCTTCCGACAATTGTGAGTATTGCTGCTGTGGACGAGGGTCACAAATAATCTTCACGACTTTGCCTCCGGTTCCTTTGGACCTGTACCTGGAGGTGAGACCGCTGGGTCGCAGGGTACTTATGCGTTTCATCTCCCCAGCCGCCTCCATCCCGTTTTCCACGGCCTCTGTGCCATCTTCCATCCCTCCCACAGGCCCGAATTCCTCCCCCTCCTACACATGCTCACTATTTTCCATTGCTTTAATAGTGTCCTTCCTCGTGGGTGAGAGGTACCCCACCGTGGTTTTGATCTACATTCTCCAGTGATTAGGGACCTCGAGCGTCATTCCCAGGTGCGTTGGCCTGGCCATCTCTTTATCATCTTTGGACAGGTGTGGTCTTAAACCCTGGGACGTAGCCTAAGCAACATGAGCTCCACCTTCCCAGGCAGACATTCCACTTGGTGGAAGCCAGCCCATGTGAAACCACCTTGGGTGTCTGATTGCTATGGAAACTACCAGGTGGGCCTGGAGACCCAGATGCTGGAAGGTGTCTGCAAGAGGGGGCTGGGGGTGGCCAGGAAGGGCTCTGTGGGTGGAGGGCGTGGGAGGAGCCTTCGGGCATGGGCCAGAACAGGTGCACAGGGGCTGGCCGTGTGCTCAAAGACAAGGGAACTAGGGACAGGAGAGGGATGAGCAGGGGAGTGAGGAGGGGAGGAGGGCAGGGGCCCCTGGCACAGGGGACGACACTGAGGTCTCTTCAGGTCCAAAGGGAGGCCCTGGTTCTTACTGAGCAGCGTAGCACAGCACTTAGTGTAGAAAGCGCTTGATCAACATCCCCGAGTGGCATTCCTTTTTTTTTTTTTCTATCTTCTTTTTTGAGACAGGGTCTCACTATGTAGTTCAGGCTGGCCTTGAGCTCATTTTGTAGCACAGGCTGATCTCGAACTTGCAACAATTCTCCTGCCTCAGCCTCCCAAGTGCTGGGATTACAGGCATGCACCACCACACCCAGCTCCAAGTGGTATTCTTAACCCGTTCCATTCATCTAAGGGAAAATGTCTCGGCAAGTTTAGCTGCATAGGCGATTTAGGAGGAGTCTTGGGAGAAAATATATTAAAAATCGTCCGTGTGCCTCTGGGAGCTGAGAGCTGGGGGCCGCAAAGTGGGGTCCCTCGTCCTTTTGCAGTTCTGCTCTGGGACTTGTTCCACATTTTAGCGATCTGGCCAACCCCTGAATACTTCAAACTCTTCCAGAATTCTAGGGGCTGGGCAGCTGCTACACAAGAAAGCATTCCGAGGCAGGGAGAGTAGGACCCAGGAGATATTGGGCATTCCGCTTTTATTTATATCCCCAAGTGCATTGGGAGACTCGGGTTCAGCCTGGGTGCGAGGCAGAGACCTGCACATGCTCCTGAGGCAGTCGCTGTCCCCGCAGCCCAGGGCGGCGATGACCTGCAGCCGCAGGGGCCATCATGTACAGGTGGCATCCCGAGGTGTACGCCTGGTTGGGGGCAGGGGGTCCTCCCTGGCAACACAGAGTTCCTTCTCCAGCCACTGCCAGCATCTGTTCCCATGGCACCCTTGGGAGCCAGGCACAGTGGCAGCGCAAGCTGGGTGGGAATCGGAAAGCTTCTGTCCCCACGTCAGTCAGCGAGGTGGACGGGGGAAGCCTGTGTTCAAGAGGAGGCGCTCGGGTCCCTGCCCTGAGAGAGCTCCACAGCGCAGGGCAAGCTCCGGCCATGTTGAAAGCCCGTGAGATCTAACTGGATGGCAGCTGCCTTCTCTGCCCTCAGCACGCTGAAGCCGCAGGGCACAGGGCACCAAAAGGGGCGTCGGCGTTGAGAGACCAGAGTCACCTGTGGCGGGTAGGTGCAAGGGGGCCTTGGGAAGAATCTGCAGGAGTCAGAGGTGCACGGAGCCCGGTCCATCTCGGCATATGAGCATCCGAGCGGAGAAGGGGTGGTGGACGGTAGATACAGACACCGAGGATTGGTTAGGACCCCGGAGAGGACAAAGCCAACCCTCCCCAAGCTGGCACAGAAGGAAGCACAAAGGAATGGGAATCAATGCACCGTGAATGAGCCCGCGACCTAGAAAACCGCTAGAGGAGGAGGAAGAGCTTCCCTCCCCGCTTGAAAATCTGAGTTCCCCAAAATTACATATTTATGGACTAAGCGGAATTTATTCTAGGACAGTAGTGATTCTAAACCAATCTAACTATTACAGTAATGTAAGCAAGCGCCATGAAGAGATGCTTCCTTCAGTGGCCGAAGGCAGGGACTCCATCCAGTGGGACCACACACCCAGGGACATGGGCGGCTCGGGTTGTGTCAGTGCCCTCTGTAGTGCTCACAGGGCCGAATTGCCTGAAGATGAATTTCTCTGTCATTAAATGATGCGCGAAGGCACGAAAAGGGGGAGTTTAGAGCACACAGGATGGTATAAATGAGACGCTAAAATCATCGCCCCTGCTGTGCCACCCCCAGAACATTACCGAGAAGATGGTGGTTGTTTGCCTTTTATTTTTGTAAGTATACACGTATGGTAGAAAATATAACTAGGCTAAAATCATACAGAGAGAAAGGGGGTGGTCAAATGTAGGGTGTGTATTTAAATGAAGTGTATTAAATTTATTACAGTAAAAGACATTACATTAACCCCCCACACACACACCCGAAACCCTTTCCCTCACTTTGAATGGACTGATCCCACTTTCTGGAGCAATTCTGGAGGTCCTCTCTCCTTAGTATCTTTATGAGATGTGATAAAAAATATGGTGAACGCTGCCACCGCGTGTCATTCAGTGGAGGGTCAGGCTCGTAAAAACGTCACAGCTTGTCCTCAGCCACCTTCATCTCCAGATCTGGCACTGACCAACTTACCCAAAGGCAAAATGATTGCAAAAAGTAAATGCTTTGAGTGGATTGAGGACGTTGAGGCAACTATGACTGTGCAACTAAAGACACCCACGGAAGAGGACTTCCAGAGTTGCTTTAGAAAGTGGCAAGAACAGTGAATGAGTTCCAAGTGAGGAGGAGGATTCTGACGGGGGCTCATGGCAATGCATCTTTTACTGCACTACAGTTTTAGGAAACTAAGCAGTCACCCCATGTTTTGATCACGTCTTGTACAACACTGTCTTTTCCATGTACTGTATGATGCATGCTTTCCGTATCACTGAAAATGTTTAAACGTCACCGTGGATGACTTCATGATGTTCCCGCCTATGGACGTACGATGGCTTGTTTGACTGGTCCTCACCTGTTGGACATTTATGCAGATTTTGGTGTGTTATTATAAAAAAATTATGCTGGATGAATCCCTCATTGTAAGTTTTATTCACTCGCACAGATTGCCTGACTTCCACAAACATCCCCCTCCTCATCTTAGCGAGGGGGACCCAGCAGGCAACAGGACAGACCCACACCTTGTGGAGCTGACATTGCAGTGGGGTAGATGAGGCATGAATAGTGAACAAAGAATGCGGCATCAGATAGTAAGAGCTTAAAAAGACAACAGAGACAGAGACAGCATGGAAGAGAGGCTGTTCGGGGTTCTTCACAGAAGGCCTAGAAGGAAGGGATTTAGGCCAGACGCCGGCACGGTGGGAAGGGGTCCTCCAGTGGCATGCCAGACAGAGGAGATAAGGGGACGAAGGCACAGCCAGGGGTGCTGGTGGGAGCTGCCCTGTCATCCCAGCACTCTGGGACTCCGAGGCAGGAAGATCACAAGTTCAAACCCAACCTGGGCAGCTTAGTGACTCAGGAAGACCCCATCTCAAAATGGAAAATAAGGGCTGGGAATGTAGCTCAGTAGTGTGAAGGCCCTGAGTTCAACCCCCAGTACTGGAGGAAAAAAAAAGGTGCTAAGGGGGAAAGTAGCATGACAGATCAGAAGGACTTCAAAAAGCCCAGTGTGGCTGCAGCCAGGAGCAAAGGACAGGTGGCCTGAGATGAGGGCCACAGTATGGACGGTAGTGACCGGGAGACTCTGCGTGGTGAGGGCCACAGCCGCCAGGGGAGATGGGGTCAGCGCGGGACGTGACTGTTTTCAGAACGCTGCTCAAGCTACTGAACTTAAAGTCGGCTGCAGGCAGCAAG